>QFEC01003213.1:296-22141 GCA_003316585.1 Gomphus bonarii | reverse complement strand
GGTGTTTTCCCTTCGATCCTAGTCAGTTCGCGGTGTGTTTCCAGTATATTGGTATGAGGAGGAGGAGGAGGAGGAGGAGGAGGAGGCATGACGAGTTTGAATAATGACGTGGGACGTGGGACGTGGGACGTTTAGAGAATGTCAGAGGAGGATCTGCAGTGTTTTCACGTATCTCTTGTGTCACATTTGACTGAAAGCAACGAACACATACTATTCCAGTGTCCATTTAACCCGTTATCTATCGGTTGCGTATCTCGACGGTGAATAAATCCGACCATTTTAGAACAACCTTTGCGCACGTATTTGATATCTCAGTGCGCAGTTTACCTCCTTTCCTCATTTACTGCATGCGCCCTTAAGTGAATCCTGTTAATAAATATAACACAAACTATAGGTACGAAAGGTTCTCGCTCAAACACTCTACAACCACATGCTCTTGTCAACCCTGGACCAAAACTTGTTCCCATCCATGGTCAGAGATGATGGGAACAAGCTCTTAAAATCATGTGGAGAGCTTCTTATCCAAGCTGCCGCTTCTTTTGTCAAGAGTGCTGACCTCATGACCATCCCGCAGCTGGGCTAACGCTCTACGCTCCGTTTCGAGTCGCTTCTCTAGCATTTTCACCGTCAATATGCGAGACATGATTGCAGCGTGTGAAGTGGACGCTGCGCTGGGGTTAATATGGTCCCGGCACAATGAAAGCTCTACGTTATGCGATTCCCGCACAGATCCATCGTCGATTGTCTCGTTTGTGAACGGCAGCTGACCCTCGAACGTAACGCCGGGGGGTTCATCCCCGAGTTTAAAGTCCATGGCAAGCCGTGCGGAAACCCATCGAGCGTTGCATGATTCCCCAAGGCTGTACCGGCCTTCCCGGGCCACACGGAGCTGCAACTCAAAGTCTGAACTCGTGTGATGTTCAGTCCTTGTCGTAAGATCCTGAAGCGTTTCGGTTAAATCTTCAACGCTCTTTACGCCCCCATGGTTCAGCGCTGTTGCTGTGCTCGCACGAGGTGTCTGGGCGACCGAAATTGGTGATGGAGCTCGAGTCGGAACATCCGAAGGAAGAGACGGTGTGTCTTCTGACTGCGACACCGCCAGAGGTGATTCTGGGTCAGGTAGAAACAAGGGGGTAGTCGACGCCTCCTGATATCTGTTACGCGTAGGTGATGACTCGGAGGCTTGGTCCCGAATAGTCATGAGAGACTCTCCAGCCACATTCGGATATGTCCCGAGTGTTTCTGAGACAGATGGATCTTTACAGGTTCGCCTGCCTCTGAAGGAGTCACGATCGGGGACAGAAGCGATGGGTCTGATGCACGCTTGTATAGAAGCTGAAAGTGCAAGCGCAGGAGTGCGGAATGGAGCATGAGGTGAGGTCGGATTGACGTTATTGTATGATCCCGTTTTTTCCGCAAAGGGTCGCCGTTCAACTCGCCTAGGCTTCCAGACGCCAGGAGCCTGTGAATTGGATACGAGGGAGGACATGCCGTTACTAAAGTCCTTGGCGGCATTGCGCGTGTTAGCGAGGATACTCTTGAGTTCCGCGTCAGTGAGACGGGAGGGGGGTCTTGGTGCCGCCAAACTCGGAGGTGCCGTGGGGAGAGTGACAGGGCTGGGCTGGATTATTATGGGAGACTGAAGCTTGGATTGTCCAACCACAATATTGGGCTTCAGCGATATTGGTGGTGGAGTTGCCTGCGAAGCTTGGTTCGGAGTGCTGCTACTGTCCAAGATTCTCACTCGCTTAGCAGGTGATTGGAAACTCGCGGGGCTTGTTGGTCGTTTAACCGGTTGAGGGACAGAGATTTCCTGCGTTGCAGAGCCGTAGCTTGTAGTAGTTGGAGACGGGGAGACGACAAGAGATGTTACTGACGAAGGAGAGGAATCACGAGTAGCGGGAGCTATAAGCTTATTAGATATGGTAGGCTGGGGTCTAAACTGTCCAGGGAGAAGACCAGGTTTGAATGACATGAACGGTAGAATTGCCTGCGAACTCTCGACTGAGACATTGCTCTCGTCAAACAGTCTTACTCGTTTAGCAGGTAGAACAAAATTCGCAGGGCTTGTCGGACGCTTGACCAATCGAGGGTCGGAGGCTCGCTGAGGAGAAGAACTACAGCTGGTGGTGGTTGGAGACGGGGAGACAACAAGAGGCGTTATTGACGAAAAAAAGGAATCGCAATTAGAGGGAGCTATGAGCTTATTAGATACCACAGGCGGAGGTCTAGATTGTCCAAGGAAAAGACCACCAGGTTTGGATGACGTCAATGGTAGAGTTGCCTGCGAAGTATCGATTGAGGTGCTACCGTCAAACAGTCTCACTCGCTTAGCAGGTGGGACAAAATTCGCAGGGCTTGTTGGACGTTTGACTAACCGAGGGTCAGAAGTTCGCTGAGCCGAAGAACTGCAGCTGATGGTGGTTGGAGACGAAGAGCCAACAAGAGACATTGTTGACGAAGGAAAGGGATCACAACTAGCGGGAGCTATGAGCCTATTAGATACCACAGGCGGCGGTCTAGATTGTCCAGGGAAAAGACCACAAAGTGTGGATAACATAAAGGGTAGAGTTGCCTGCGAAGTCTCGATTGAGGTGCTGCTATCGTCAAACAGTCTCACTCGCTTAGCAGGTGTGACAAAATTTGCAAGGCGCGTTGGACATTTGGCCACTCGAGGGTCGGTGGTTTGTTGAGTAGCAGAACTGCAGATTGTAGTGGTTAGATAGGGAGAGGCGACGAGAGGCGTTACTGGCGAAGAAGAGAAATCACGAGTAGCGGGAGCTATAAGTCTATTAGACATGGCAAGCGGAGGTCGAGATTGTCCAGAGAAAAGACCACCAGGTTTGGGTGATTTAAGTGGTAGAGGTGCTTGTGGACTCTCGACTGGGGTGCTGCTACCATCAAGCATTCTCACGCGCTTAGCAGGTGTTTGGAACCTCGCGGGGGTTGTTAATCGTTTCACCAGTTGAGGGACAGAGATGCCTTGCATTGCAGAACTATAGCTCGTAGTGGTTGAGGGCGTGGGGACGATCGCGAGAGATGATACTGACGAAGGAGTTCGAGTGGGAAGAGTCGTACGAGTAGTACTTGCGGTTATTGCAGATTGAGGTTTAGATTGTCCGAGGGAAACGTCGAGTCTCGGTAACATATGTGGTGGTGGAGTGGTCTGAGGAGCATTAACAGGCAGACCACCGCCGCCAAGCATTGTTATTTGATTCGAAGATGGGCTGAAACCTGCGGGGCTTGATGGAGGTTTATCCGGTCCAGAGTCTGAGATTTCGGTTGTTTCAGGAGTGCAGCTCGTTGCCGGGTTAAACAGAGATAGGACATCGAGAGATGTTACTGGCACAGGATCTAGATCTAAATTTAGCAGACTGCAAGTAATTTTCTCACTTGAAATGTTTAATCTCAGTTTAACGTATTTTGAAAAGAAAAGAAAAAGGAGGTGGTACATACATTCCACAAAACTCAAGGACAGGAATATACTGCGAATCCCGGTCGATTAGCTGCTTCACACGCACAAGTAGCTGTCATAGAAGGGGAGATGAACACAGTTAGATATGAACATGTTGGATCTGCGCACCGCAGGGGACGGAGGCAACTTGACTTGAAGTTGGACCTTTATATTACCCGTGGAAGGATGTAGGATAATAGAGCGAATTGGCGGCGTCGGCAGGTGGAGAAGCATGGTATCTTTGAAAACCTTTTTCTCGATGGTTTCCCCAGGCACAATTAATTTATGCGATTCGGCGTTATAAAAGAATATCAGTTGGACGTGCCTGGGTCCCGGCTTCTTGACCATGGCGTGAGATATCTAGCAAGGTATGAAAGATATGGGAAACTCACAGGCCACTTTAAAACAAAGACAGCCAAGCACCAGCCACGCGAGACTTGGATCTGATAGCCGGTGTATTAGATCACACCAGCCACCGATCAATGTCAAACATTCCATAGATATATCCAATAAATATAAAAATAGAAGCACACAAAAGGCTGCTTTACATAACCTTATCAAGCCCGGAAAAGGCAAGCTTGGGCATTACGTAAGCACTACTAGATCCAATCGGGGAATTATGTTAGAATTGAATTTGAAAATCAATTTCCGCTCAGCCAAATGTAGTGGTTTTTTTTTGCAATGATCAAAGTTTTGGCGTCGAGAGACGCGGGCTGATATAAATCGAACAGGTGAGTGTACTGAACGCAAACCTTTTCCCACTGTTGACCATGTTCAAAAATGTTAGGCAGGTAACGTTGGCCGTCGAATACAAGGAACCTGCAATACACAAGAGCAGCACGTTGCATGACAAAATCAGGAAGGACTTCGCAATTCTTGGCCTTCCTCCTCCGACGGACATCCATGATGCTATAGGAGGCTGGGTTGAGACCAATCTGTTCTGTACGACCTATGTACGCCTGGGACCCTATTGCATTACGTTGATCAAACATTGACCTGTGCCCCACGCCGCAGCAATACAAACGGTCTCGGATTTTTGAGCATTCCCAGGGAAAGGACATAGTGGATATAAAAAATCGCTGTGGGATGTATGATTAAATGATTGCTTGTGGATTAGTTCGGTTGCTGAGTCGTTTGCGTTCTAGCAAACGCATGTGGCATCTGAACAGGTATATTATTCAATATGTTTCGTGTGGGATATACCTCACCATGACGTCCAGGAGAATCCAAAATAAATCTATGGAGGGACCCGGCTCAAAGAGGCCACTTACGGGCAGCGGCACAGCTACGGATCCCATACAGAAGAGAAAAAAATTTGATGAAGAACCCTCGCTCAGAACTAGCCCATCCAAGTCGGAACCTGCGCCATCACCAGCCGTCACCAGCACCCAGGATACACCACAGTCATTGCAACAAAAACTCGACGATCAGCCTCCCCTCAGAACTATGAGTCCATCTGAGTCGGAACCTGCACCGTCACCAGCCGTCATCAGCACCCAGGATACACCACAGTCTTTCAGATTGCAACAAAAACTCGATGATCAACCTTCTCTCAGAACTACGAGCCCATCCAGGTCAGCCGTTACCAGCACCCAGGATACACTACAATATTTCAGATTGCGGCATAAACTTGACGATAAGCCTCCGCTCAGAACTACGAGCCCGTCAGAGTCGGGACCTACATCGTCACCAGCCGTCACCAGCACCCAGGATACACTACAATCTTGCAGATTGTGGCATAAACTTGACGATGAGCCTCCGCTCAGAACTATGAGCCCGTCAGAGTCGGGACCTACATCGTCACCAGCTGTCACCAGCACCCAGGATACAACACAGTCTTTGATACTCCATCAAAATGTGTTTCTAACTGACAACCCCGCACCTGTAGAGCCGCTACTAGAACCACCGCAGAGCCACGCGCAAATGATATGCGATGGTACGGAAGAAGGTGCTACCAAAGATGTTGTGCTGCCACGGATGCTACCTCTTGACCAAAGCGAGCTTCCCACAAGCGTCAACGTAGAAGACACATCAGCTACAGAACTATTAACCCTGATGCCGATATCTCCGCAATCGTCTACTGTGACGCTACCGCTGACTTCAACACGGGATCCACGACGACGACTAGGCTTAAATCGCCATGCATCTCCCAGAGACTCTACAGGACCTCAGGAACAAGACGGGTATCCACCCGGCACACACCTGCTACTTGTGGACACGTCCGAGACACACCCATCTGGGTGGGAAAATAAGTTACGACGCTCATTCCAGCGTGAGCAACGTCAACGGACAGAAACCATCAGAAACCTCGAAATGAAGTGGTGGGAGGAGAGAAAACGTATTGAGAGGTTGGAAAATCAGGTGCAAGAATTGGAACGGCTCAGTGCAATATCACAAAAAGAGATGGAGACATACAAGGCCAAAATTGCGGATTTGGAGGCAAAGATTGAAGCTATACGGAGGGAATGCACAAGCCCCTTCATTGTCCCGCCGATGCTTGACGCATTTTTGAGACTGACAGATATGAGTGACAATATAAATATATGAACAAGATTTTTGTGGAGCATCATGCCACATCTCAGGTCATGATCATAATAGTTACACGCCAAGTTGTGCAAAGCCTGTTCCTACCAGAAAAAAAAGGTTCAAAAGGGCGACGCTTCGAATGAAATGACATATACATACAGATTCAGAACACTTCGAAGCACAAGTGACCCAGACCGCGACAGGCCATCCATACCACTGGGAGCCTCTCCAGAGCCAACGCGATTTAAAAAAAAAGCAGGAAAAGCGGTCAGCCAGAGAAGTTGACTGACAACGGCAAGTGGCGACGCCAACATGAGACTTAGAAAGGCTGGTCTTGTGAATAAATAGGTCAAAACATGAAACAAAGGAAAGCGTGCCACTAGTAAACAAAAGTAAACACTATATGCTCGCCTTGAAGCAATCTCGTGCGCCAGCGACCATGAAAAATACTACAGGTAATCATGGTTCTGGGGCTTTAGCGAGTAGATTCGTCAAACAGCCTGCCAACTGCGGCGGCTTGACGCTACAATACAACATACACTTAAGAGACATAATTATCAGCTCCTTGATCCCTCCCACCATTCTTGGAAACCGTCCAAGTATCACTTATAAGCAACGGAATGTCTTACCCAAATCAATATTCTTCATCGATGGGCCAGCATGGTGTCTATCCCGCTTTTCGATTGAGTGAATGCCAAATGCTCAATAACATCCTCACTCGCAGACGAAATGCAAAATTCTTCAAAGCTACATATCAACGCTAACCTACGGCCGTGACCTCTCCACTCCCATACACTCCCATTTCCTCTAATGGCAAAACTGGGCGGCCAGTTACACATGGCCACTCCATGGGGTAACAGAAACGGGTGCGAATATGTCGGTTCAGGGCACAAGTGCAGTCGGGGATGCCCAGCCATTGTACAAAAGCGGGAGAGGGGAGGATAGGGATGGACGAAATAACCTGGCGGATTTCTGACGCGAGGGGGTAAATCGTGTCGAGCATATGCTTATCGTCATATAACAGACGTGCAAAATCATTGTGTCCCATTCCCCCTGCGCGCAACTATGTGCATTCGCGCATGTTTATTCATAGGCACACAGGCGCAAGCTATCCAAAGACATGTCATACACAAGACGCCTTTTAACGGAATTGAATTTTCTCTTGAGCGATTGATAGCGAGTTCTCGGGATATGTGGAAACGGCATTACAGTTCGTCGCACGGGGCATGGAGGGCGATGAATACGGAGTTCACCGTGACGCCGAGATGATCGCAGACTCTATACATGACATAGGAATGAAGGACGAACGTCTCAGTAAATCATCCTGTAAAACTAGTTCGTCATATATCTCATTTGATCCTTCGCTGACAGCTTATCGTGTAATCCATGCACACTGGAATCTCCCGAGATTCGAAAACACCAAGCAAACGTACCACCTGAAATACGACATATCGGTTGCACGCGCGTGTCAAAGGTGAAACCGAGACTTTATATCCGCTGTTATCGGGCATTAAATAACATGACTGTACCTGTGTCTGATCTAGGGAGTACTTTTCGAATGTATAAGTTAATGGTTGATTGTTGCATGTCGTACTACGTGTTTTACCCAGGTGTATAGGCATTATGCGAAGAATGAGCGTTGAATATACATGCTTCTACAATTGGCAAATTGTACAGTACATGAATGATGCAAACTTAAACCAGTAAGTTTCAAATTTATTCCCAGTAGGAAAGAGGACCAAACATATCATAGCTTAAAAATCATGGATGATAACCATCCATCTAACGTAGGAGATTTTAATATACCAACTACTACAGCAACAGAGGATGCATCAGTATTGGACAATCCTGTACATGGTAGGGTCACTCAGGAGCAATGTCCCGTAAATATTGTCAAAACTTTCAATCCAATACGAGTTCGCATCGTCACCCGCCGGGTGTTCAGACCTGACCCAAGTGGGTGCTTCGAAATACCTGTTAGACATGCGCAGAAACGGAAGAAAACGTCAGTACTGCCGGGCCTGACGTAGCTCAACAAATATCGGATGACCAGCCGCCGTACGAACTTGAGAGATGCTATATCGGATGCACAAAGTCGCGTCGGATCGTTTATCCACAATGCGACAAACGATTTCTGGTGTTACTTCTTCCAGTTCCGAGATGGAATACTCATGGTACTCGGTGTGTCTCCCGGAATCAGAGAAAGTAAGTATATCCAGAACAGGCAACTCCTTGCTAGGAAGACGAAAGGGCCTAAACATAGGAAACTGTTGTGAATCCAGGGTCTTGAGGCATCTGTTCATGAGAAACTCCGTAGGCCATTTCAAATTCTGTTCCGTCAGATCACCCCCTTCGAAGGATGGTAGTACGGCAGGGCAGTTGACGACATGAATAGAATACCTCATATCCACCATCCCTTCAACCACAATGAGTGGCAAGGAAGGATGAAAGTAAGCTTTAAAAATGCGCATCAGCTGTGGCTAAATTAATGTCGAATAAATTAATCTGAAGAATAAGAATCTGTTTTTAGCCTCTCTTCAGGGGGGCGACAGCGATAGACGACACCAGAGGGGTCTTTCCAGTTGACAATATACAAACCGCCCCTCGATACGAAAACGACTAGCGAGCCCTTCAAGCCAATCTCTTCTTCGATTATCTCGGTGTGGATAGATTGGGCCTTTTTCACACCCGGCACTGGACGAAAGTGTGTCTTGGGATCAGACTGTAATATGTATACATCGATATACCTACGATACACATCAGTATATTTCAGATCCAGCAGCTGCGCGGCAAAGTAGAATACCAGTTATTGTCTGTTGTTATTGCCATCGCAGTAGTGATTGAGGATCCATTGTCATAAGACTCGTAGGCCCAGGAGAAAAACTGTCCGTTGATGTTCAGCGGAAGATGCTCCTCAGTTGTTAGACAATATACACCAGGCTCTGTATAAAAAGTCATTGATTTCCAGGTAGGATGGTAGCTTCAGGCGTAAACTTATTCGGCCATCTCGTTGACGCTATACGTGGGATAGTGTGAGATATATATAATGGTCTGGCAACAGGACAACGCCAAACAGCCGAGAGTTCGATTGCATAGGCGGCGAGTTTGCTCATTGATGAGAGAGGCAAAGTATCTAATGTTTCACCCATAGGAAGAGGAAGCATATCTGCATCTTACGTGTTCGCCCACAAGGATCTATAAGAGAACCCGATGGAACGAAGGAATGCAGATGTCCATAGAGCTACCTCAGAACAAGAGATGTAGGTACTAGTATATGACTCACACGAGTGACGTTGAGAATATCCTCCAAATGCGCTCCTTTCAAAATCTTGAGCACCAGCTCGACAGGTATGTTATTTAGCATAGAGAGCGGACCGTGTTCAAAGAAAAGCAGCGTGTTACGTGTGACTATTACAGCGTGACACGCTGTAGATCTTGACTCATTGTTATACATCTCCGTGTGGTTTATAATTTTATGACTTGATATATCTCAGAACAACATTTTGTGGACGGATAATGTCATTTAGAAATTTACTATCGACTTTAGTTTCACATTTCTTCTGAAAGCGTCATGATGGATTATTTTGTATTCATTGAGCCACGATCATTTGGTGGTACATGAGGTGAACAGGACAAGACAGACAACAGGTCGAATCATTAGCAATGAAGCAACTACTAACCCCAAGTGTCTGTGGTGCCAGTGAGCACTAACTTGCACCAGTACGTCAGGGGGGTCCACTCACCCATGGAACAGGTTTGATGAAGTTCAGGGTGTCGGAGCGAACAACCCGATCGTGGCGCATGTCGCCATGCACGTTCCTAGGGCTACGTTGCAGGCGATGATGGCGGGGGGAGCACCGAGACCTGCAGTCGCCCCAAATACGAAACCTGCACCAGCGTAGCAAGCTACGGCGACCGCATTGCAGCCTTGGGTATTTCCAGTCCAATCACGCATTCAACGTCACGACATAGGTGGACACCAAGTAGATACCACAGATGTGTTGGGTGACCTTGAGATGAAGACACGCAGCGAGAACGGTATAAATTCCTTACCAGTCTGACATGCAGCATATGCGAGGGGTCCACCACGGACTGCAGGGAAAAGTGCAGTGAGGAGGACGGCAGTGTAAAATTTCAGATTCATGACGCGTGAAGATGGTGGTCGTGAGCGAGAGAAGTTGTCTTAGTGGCCCCCGCTTTTATGTTACACCCTTTCAAAGTTCACATTAAATGCTTTTATTCGCCTCGTGTGTCTCTTAGTGGCCCCTAATTGTTTATTGTGATTCGTTAACGAGGTTTACATTACTGGTTCAACCATATTGCAGCGAACCGCAGCTGCCCCTGCCCCTATCGAGAGGCTTGATTCTGATTCAGATAATATAGGCGATGCTGACAGTGGGTATAATTTAACCCTTTGCCATCACAGCAATTGAACGCTCATAACTAGACAACATGGTTGCAATGTTGTTAATCGTGAGCAGATCGGCACGTGGAGATTGAAGAGTATCCAGTCGTGACCCGAAACAGTAAACAGGCGATGCCATTACCAGGGCTCAGAAGACAACATCATTGACCGGACGCCACCACACATATAGCTCATGCCCCTTGAAGAAACTGAAACTTATTCCCGTGACAGTGGGGACAGGCCTGCACTGAAATGTAGAGTTTAATTCTGTTCACTACCAGTCTGCAATAGTTCATACCTTGATATGCACGTATGCTGTCATTATAACTCGTTTCTCTGAGGAATACCAGAGATTAAACACAGATGCCTAGCAGTGTGACAAATGAGCTCAATTAATTGAGTTCACCTGATGTGAAAATCGGAGACTAGAGAAGGAGACTTGAAAAGCCGAGTAGGTCTGTCGCCCCCCACTCGACACCATGGAATGCATCAATTTGCTCCTTCTGGGTCATTCCCAGTCGACCTCGCCACTGAGGACGGCTGTGTCCATTCAGCAAAGAGGGGGGTATGGGTATTTCTTCTAGTGACCGGATGTAGTGATCTATAAGCCCAGGAAGATCCTTGGACTCCAGATTCCCATACCAGTCACCGTGAGGGAAAACAAGTAAATTCGGTGCATTCCTGAGTATGGTGATGATCTCAGACATAAAGACAAATAATTCAGTTCGATACTCACTTGTGGCCACCGACATGGCCTACCTCTACGACTCGTGACTTACCATTAAGATCAAAGAGGATACCACGGACATCAAGCTCCTTTCTCAGATCTCTGAGGAGCTCACCGCCCCTAATTCCGCACCTGCAATCTCGACTTAAATGGGTGCAGATGTAGAAATAAGGGCCCGAAAATGCCATAGATTCTTTATCCGGAGGGGAGGGGATGTGAACAAGCTCCACGAGTGTTCCTATATCTGTCATGGAGATACAGGGGATTTCTATGCGATGACATGCTGCTTGCGAGCTTGACTTTTTCCATAGCGTCGCGCCATAAGCATCGACGGAACTGTCTCTTGTCGGTTGTTCTCCAAGCCAACCGAAGTTGACAAGGCCGTGATGATCCTTGAGCCTTCTCTTGATATCCAGGTATAAGTGGGACGTAAATGTAGGAAGCCATTCAGAAGGAGGATCTCGAGCGTGAAGAAGCAGATACGATGTATGGTACGGGACAGTTCCTGCGAGAGACGCGGATCGTGGAGGGCGAGGAGGAAGGGGTCGGGTGACAAGAGAGGAGGACGTTGCAGTATAGTGGCGGGTTGTAAGTCTTTCGTGCCATGCTGCACCAACGGATCCTGCTCTCAGTCGGAGCATGACGGAATGTGGTCCAAAATACAAATTTACTTCCGCGAATATATATCCTTCCTTTGTTGTTCTTTGTTCTGCACTTATCGTTCAGCCTCCGTATAACTACTCTCTCGGTACACTTCAAACTTCACCAAGGAAGTCATGCACTACCAAACTTAGACTTCAAGTCAAAAATTCGAAATCAATCTCCACTAAATCTATGGTCACAGTAAAACATTTTATCAAGTCAACTCTCATGAACCTCTCCATCCTCGCTCCCACTCAAATAACTTGCCTCCTTATGTGCACCCACAAAACATTCCAAAAGCATCGGTATCACGAACGGCTCTCGACATTCCTCCTTTACTGCCTCCAGGATTTTCTCCGTATTCTCACGTTTCCAGCGTTCCGACGCTAGTGCCTTAGCATGCTGGTCCTGCAGAGCCATATTCTCTGAGACTTTGCTCTCCAAGAGCGATTGTGTCTCTTTGATTTTCTGCTTCATATCTGCATTGTTAACTAGAGCATCCTTGACTTCTCGACGTAGCCCGGCAATCTCCCGCAGAGTAGTTGAATGACTGGTACGCATATCTTCCAGTTCTTGACCCAAAGATTGGATTTTGCCCTCATATACTACCTGCCTTTGGGAAAGCTCCGTGACATGCTGGTCCTGCAGGGAAGAAGATTCCTTTGTCAAACGGAGGCACGTCGCCTGCGCCTCTTCAAGTAAAAGATTCCGCTCTCCGATCTCGCGTTTCAAAACCTCGCATTCCTTCTTAATCTGCTCTCTCTCTCCATTTTCCTGTGCCAACTGTTCGCGCAAGTTTGACAATTCCTGCCCTAGGTGAGTTTTGTTGACCCGCAACATTTCCTGAAATTTGTCACGCTCGTCAGAGACGGCTGATTTCATTCTCGCCATTTCTAGATGGGCAGCCTCGAGATCCCGCGTCAGGTCTGCGATCCTGCAACGAAGTACTGTCATCTCGTGTTCGGCCGCCATTTGCTTGGCAACAGCATCCTGTTGGCTGTACTCTAGGGCTGTTTTAGACGAGCAAATCGTATTGTTCAATTGCAGCACCTCCGCTGTGTATGCATTTTTCAACTTGGAACACTCGGCCTCCATAGAAGCCAACCCGCGAATCGTTGTCTCTAGATTGAGCTCCAAGGAGGCTTTCTGACCAAAGAATTGCTGCTCCACCTTTCCTCGCTCTCTGTCGGATATCGCCAAGTACTCCCGAAACTCCGCCTTCTGATTCTCGAGTTCCCTTTCCAGCGTAATCCTTTCCTGTGCGTGTCGTTCTGCGTTACTTTTGACTATCTGCCTCAGCGATTTCCGGCGGTGCACCTCCTTGAGCAGAGCCACTTTCTGAGTAGAAATATCTCGACGGTATTGAGCCGCCGTCGCTTGGGCTCTCGACAGGTTCGCCTGAGTTGCGGTGATCAACTCTTGATCGCGATGCCGTTGGCCCTCCAGTTCGGATATCCAATCTTGGAGATCTTTTCCCTGTTTAGTGGTGTACGTTTCATTAGGCCACAGGAAGCAATGCAAGATTTCACTTCGTGATCATTACGCACCAATCTCTGGGCCAATTCTATTGCTTCGTCAGCGTACGCCGCTCTATCCTTCTGGATCTGGAGTTCATTTCCGCTTGTGGCAAGGGCCTGCTGCAGCTCTTCCACACGCAATTTTACCAGATCAACCTCCTCCGCCAGCCTAATGGCCAACTGGTTCTTCTTTACAAGTTCCTCTGTCACCAAATCCAACTCTTTCTGTGATGCTTCTTCCCTTTTCTTAGCCTCAATCTTCTGGGCTGCAAGATCTTCTTTTGCCGTTCCCAGAGACACCTCTAAATCACTGACTCGCGTCTTTTGAGCGCTGAGCGCCTGGTGGAGCTGCTCGATCTCCTTAAGCATCGCATGAGCCATGGAAAATTCCCCCTTCTGACCCTGATTAACACCTCGTTGCGTTTCGAGGTCGTTCTCGGCAGTAGAGATTGTTTCCCGTGAGGATGCTATGCTATGGTCGGCAGCCTGTGTCGTGGCGCACACTTGAGAGGATGATGCTGCACCGTACGTGGGTTTCGATAATGGTAATGGAATGGCTACTACAGATGGTGAGGAACCCTCTGGATGCTGAAGTGTTGTTTGCAAGTTTTTTGGTTTGGATTCATCTGGATTAATGGTCGTTCTGCGTTTCTTACGGGATAAAGGACTAAGGGATGATGGCCTGTGACGTTTGACGTAGGCGATGCTTGCGGGATCCTTGTGCACTTTGGAGCTATCTGCTGTCTTTCGAAGACTTTCGTCGAGTTGAGGCTCGCGGTGTATACGTGAAGCACTCCCTCGATCGGTTTTATGGAGTCGAGAAGGGGAGATCATTTCCAGTGACTCCAAACTGTATTTTGACATGATTAAAGGTGACAAAGCTTGGAAATAAAACTAACCATGAATTACTTAGTTCTGCGGACCTAGGAGTCTTGTTCTTCGTGGCACAAATGGTTCTTTCAAAGATATTACAGTGAGACATGGATAGTCGCACCTGCAGGCGCACAACGTAATTACCGTTCAATCTCTTCAAGATCTGACTCGCTTGTGATGGACCCTTGGAGCCCTTTCATTACCATAGAATTGTTACTTGGAATCGCCTGCGCATCAAGATGTGCTAGTATGTTAGCCGAGTCCGGGGTTGGTGATGAATCCGAGTCATTGAAATATAGAGCCGGCTTGAGCTCCCATTCGACAAACGGTCCTGAGGAGACCACCAGCCGATGGTCAGAATGCACTGGATGCTGCATCCCATTGAGCGAGCTGTGCAAGTCGGGCCGCTTTATCCACCCGGTGCCGTCATACATCCAACATTGGTGTACCCGGCCACAAGAGCCCCTACGGTTCGGGATTCTTGCTGATGCCCATAGCAGAACGTCCCCGGGTTTGGTGTGTCCGTCGGGGCTTGTGAAGTCCAATTGTGCGGGGGGTGATGTGATAGACGAGTGGGAGAGGTAGACGAAGTTGGTTTCAGTTAATCCTTCGAGGTAGATGAGATGTACGGTGACCGTAGTTTTTGAGTCTTGGAGGTACAACGTGTCCACGACTTTCAGTTCTGAGATGAAAGGCATTAAACTGTGTGTTTCGCAGCGTTGGGCGATGGGGTGGAGTATGACACTTGGATCCAAAACACGAGGATTACTTCTATATCTTGATTTCGGCACGTGGGTGAACAGAAGTGCATGGCGGCGTAAGTCTGCCACTAAGGACGCCAACCTATGTACACGTGTTATATATTACACGTTACGCCAGTACAGGAGAACTTCAATTAACGAGTGTTTCCAATTATTGGCGCTAGTTAATCGATGGTAGTCTCTTAGTCTACATGTATGGAAATAAGTTAAGAAAAACATGGAGTTAGGTAAGAAATTTTCAAATAGGGAACGCTTGCAGAATATAAGTATACTTTACTTTCCAGGCTAGTTCGGTTATCCCGATCAAACTTGATAACACGGGAAACATTATATCGGACACTAACCTTGCAGCAAGCCCAGATAGAGTGGGGTAGTATTCCTAATCGGTATTAGTTGGTTGGCTGATTATTGTATCATCGTTAACAAGTTCATCTATTTACGTAGGCACAGGAAGAGCCTTTCCCGAAAGATTTAAATTCAATCATAATGGCGGCGTCCTTAGTCAGTTGTAATGTATTGAACTTGCGACTCTGGTTCTACAAACCAAGGTACGGTGACCAACAACGGCTGAGAATAAAATAAGCTTATCTCGGCGAAATCTAAGCGAAGTCAAAGCCATCCATTATGTACAAGGGTCCATTTAAATTTTCAGCCAAGTCCTCACTACGATGGACTTCTTGCATGAATCTCTCAGAGCGCCTGAGGACGACAGCGGGGACATGTGCACGCCCGCTATGACTGGAAATGATACCATCATTCTAGACATCACGTACGACGACCCAGAGCTCCGCGCCCTCTTCCCTGTCACGTCGAGCAAGTGGGCGAGTGAGAACCTGGCGGACAGTCTCAAGCAAGGACGTGTGACAAACGACCTCTGGGCTCTGGGACTTCCTACGCCAGACGCCATCACGAATGTCTGCATAACAGACAACCAGTTTCTCTGTGTCCGAGCAGTGGTGACATGGAATGAGCTAGTGGTAAAAGCACACTCATCGGTTTGCGTTCTGCTGACCCGTCTTACTAATCAACGAGTCAGGACTTGTCACCCCTTTGGGATCCGGCGAACAAGTATCTTGAGCAACTTAGAATGTGCGAATTGAAGTTTATTTCCTGTAGAGCTTGATTTTGATTTTGATTCATTCCAGAAAGGGGATCTCAATTGTGAACAAGTATACACCTTTCTCCAGTATCTGGGCCCATAAGTTGATAAAATTTTCAGGAAAACAGTGACTAAGGCCTCGGAGCAGCAGTCAGCTCGTGAAGCAAGTTGTACAATCTCATCTGCCTCGAATGATGACACCATAGGGATTTCGCCGATTATGACTGTGTCAGAGTATTATCGACGATACCACCTTGGAACCATCCTACCCGCACAGCCTACAGTCCCCCTGCCGTTCACCCCCGTACAGCCCCCGCAGGAGCCTTCCCAGGCCCATTCGGAGCCTATCACTGAGCCCACTAGCGCTGCTGGCACATCTTCCCATGACAAATTGGTGGAGCTGGAAAACAAACTGTTTTCTACAGAGTTAGAGCTCGGGCTTCAGTCTCGGAGACTAAGAGACGCCCATCATGACCTTCAAAATTGCAAGACAGAAGTGGATAGACTTGCATCACAAGTCAAAAACTTAGTGCTTGAGCTCGCATCGGCTAGAGGCCAACTCGGACAGGCAGGAGAGAGTCCCGTGAGAGATGTGGATCAGGTCCCTGAGCGGATGGATTCAAATGAAAGCCATGGAGATGCCGTCATTGAAGGTCCAGATAGTGGACAGGATGCGTGGAAGAGCCATCATGCCGCAGCTCCCATTGATGCTCCGGATAGTGCACAGGTCGTCGACACTTCTGAGCTTCAATCATGCGTCAGGTGCGACATTCGAAGCCAATCAGCCAAGCTATCAGAGTTACTTCTTCGTACGATGGAGTTTCGAGTGACCATGTCCGAGCGCAGGCAGTTTGAGACTGAGAGCCATGTTGTGCAACTGTTAGACGCCCTGCAATTGGAAAGATGTATGAGGCTGCGGTCAGAGGCCGAGTTAGTTGCAGAAAGGCTGAAGAGCAGAGGTGCCGAAGCGATGGGAGAAGCGATTGCAAATGAGGCAAAATGGTCGTTTGTCTTGCCAGACATGCTCGGCGTATTCTTGAAACTAGAGGGTATAGTGGAAGAAGTGAGCCATGAAGGCAAAAAGGGTTAAATCGTTATGCAGTTAAATTATACAATTACAAGCACATTAGCCTATAATTCAATACACATCTTAATTTTTTGTTACCCTCGTGCTGCTTGAGCTTTTGTCTCGAAAAATTCACGGACATCCTCTTCCCGGACAATTCGTCCCTCCTGTGCGAAGGGTCGCAGGTAGGTCATTAACTCATCGCTGCAGACAATGTATCAACGGACAAGAACGGAACACGGGAGCAATGAGAAAATTATTTCTACGTGATACATGAAGACGTACCGCATGGTATTGTACGCTCTGATTCCGTCGATGGCGCGGTCCCTGGGAAGGTTCAATAGTGCACGCATGCCGAGTTCTTCAAGAGATAATCCTGAGGAACGGTCATACGGAGAAACATCTAAAAATGGAACTGGATGTACCAGAATCAGGGTCTTCAGGTGGCTCGTACGTCTCTTCCTCTTCCAGCAGATAAGTATGTTTCTGCAGATCTGGCAGACACTGTAGACCGTTGCAAGTTTAATGGAAAGAGAGTGAGACAGTAAATGGAATAGTACCTTTGGACAGCGACACCATCTTTCACGCCATCCTTCTGTCAAGAAAATATCCCCTTCCCCAGTAAGTTCAACAGTTTTCTCTTTAGAAGCAGGGGTTGAATTGTGCAGGTGGCTCAACACTTTCTGAGCAGAAAAATTAATGGGAGGTGCAAGACAGGGTGTAGATAATTCATCTGAGGAGATTGACGGCATTGTAGACAATGCGGTAATCGATGTGGTGATCTCCGTCCGAGGTTTCTTGGCCGCTCTCTCCACATTTCCGCATATGTCAAGAGCGTCTTCCTCGCGTTCACGTTTCCGCTCTTCCTTCTCCGTGCCCACAAAGACTTCCGCCACGTCATACTTACAATTGAGCACCTTCCAACGTGGATCAACGCCTCCATCCTCTACTGAAGTGGTTTCTTCGCTACTGTCTTTTCTGACGACCATCATTATACCCGCGGTTCCAGCCCATCTCCGTAATGTATCATTTTTGAGCACACATGTCCCACATATAAGGGAATCGTACGTGGAGGAGGGAAGCAAAGGTGGGGGGAGATCATTCGATGCAATTGAATCCTCATCATTCACATTCTCTGACTCATTAGCGAGATGTTCTGGTACCGTGGGTCGTCCGTTTGGCCGGGTGCGAAGGTTGAGACAAGACTCGTGGTACCAATCTTCGCAGACCACACATTGCACCATCGTTTCCCTCTCTTGCTTGGGATCGTACGCTCGACGACATCTGCAGAATTTCCCCTCAAAGTTCTGACCGTAGGTATTGTTCTCGTTGCCTGCAATGACACCCTTGTGCAACATGCAGTTTGTGTCACTAACGCGAGTGGGGCAATCACAGACAAACGCGCGTTTCGGAAAGAGCTCTATCTGCTCTGCAAGGGAGACAGCAGCTATGAGCCTGGGAACGCGTATGACGGGTTCAAATATCAGTCTCACCGTGGGTTCCATGGCAGGCTACCGAACAGGCGGAGCAGAGGCCACGTGGTATAGCACACGTAAGACAGAGATGGACTGCCTGTCGTATAGGCCCTTGACCATGGGTGCATTTGTCGAAAGAATGCGGCACTGCAAGGGCTGCTTCTTGTACGAGTGAGGCTTCTGACGCAATGAGAGTAGTGAGGGAAGCCATGATGGTTTGTGAATACAAGGGAGAGAGGTCGGTGGCTTTCGAGTCACTGTGTGTACTCTCGTCAGAGGTACACGGGCACATTATGTAAATAGATACACGGTTGCTACTCACAAGAAGTTAGTTTGGATAGTTCCTCCCGCTCTCGCCAGACGTGTTCCTCGCGCCTACGAAGAATTGGAAATGAAATTCAACTACGGTCTAGAATTTCCTGAACAGAGGAACTGTTTAAAAGATACAATGGTGCTGTGGGTTCCAGCAGACACGAAAGTGGACGCTGTGACCTTGTGACGTGCCCTAGTTTGACCCGATGTCAGCAAACGCTCCATTGTCTGATGTCTTTTCTACCACGTTCCCCAATCCGATGACTTTGAAAGGGCCTGCAATGGACGCTCTAGAATCATACAGGAAAAAGGATTCTTCTAAAGGTTTGTGCAGCAATGCAACACATTTTCAGTTTTGAACTTGTGAACCAGTCGTCGTGCGCTTCAAGGCGGTCGGGAACGCGCCCATTATGAAGCAGAATTTTTACAAAATTACGGCTGCCAACCGATTTCAGGCTGTGATCCAATTCCTGAGGAAGGAACTCGGTTGGAAAGCCACGGATCCTCTGGTGAGTGCGTTAAGCGTTACCTCATCGCCAAATCTGACTTGGGTAGTTCACATATATAAATCTGGCATTCTCTCCTGCCCCAGACGACACTGTGGCAAACTTATATAAAGTGTGCCTTCTCGTTTCTGACGGAGCCCTTCATTTCTCACCTTAGGAGTAGTGTTTCGCCACAGACGGTCACCTCATAGTAAACTATAGGTATGTGTTTGTAGCAGTGTCTTACATTGAGTCTCTACATTTACCGGGCTTTGAAGTTCTACGGCAGCTTGGGGCTGAAAGGCATACAACGCGCCGTCAACTTTGTCTCCATTTCATGCCTTGGTTTGTAGCATTATGCTGTATACTCACTCACATAGGATTTATCATGAGGCATCATATTTGAAGGCCCGTCGGGTTTCTTACAGACGGTCTTTCCATCGTCATCTTCGTGTTCGACACCAGGATATACCCGTTTAACACTGGTGGATGGTTTGGTTGTCGATTCCGAACGTTAAGGTGCTGTGTATGTCGAACTGCAGGACAAACACATGTACAAATTTATATACCATTATGCAACGTTTCTATTCGACTTCAATTTCAATAGTGGCTGTATACAGCTTACAGAACAAGTTGCTTGAGCGACTCACTTTGGTATCACTTTTCCTGCCAATTTAAGTAATGTTAGCGGCGTCAGTGCGAAGAATCGTTAGTCCTTTTCCAAGTCTACCCTACCTAAATATATATACATACGTTATTTACCTCTTTAGACTTGTTTCTGCGCTTAGATCTATATCTTATGCGCGAGGACGAACCAAAAATTTCGTCCTCTCCCCCACCTAATTAGTTTTCGTTTTTATGACCCATGAGAGAAATCCCAAACCCCGATAACTCCATCCATTCCTACCAGTCCGTCTTTCAGTGTTGCAGGAATGGCAAGGTAGAAAACATTTACCAGAAGTACCACATTCATTAAAAACGTGGACGCCGTTGGAATCATTTGCCCCCCCGCATGGTTACAATGGTCCTGTGACACAGGTACATTACCTCCAAACCCTCGCGTACCGCGTACTTCAGATAATCGTGACTTATTGGTCCGACTTGTGGCTATCGATGATGACCCCACTGGCGACAGACATTCCATGTTTTTTTTATCAACTAAGGCGCCGCCTTATGCATAGGATACTACATGCGAGTAATACACGTAAAACATTTGCCCTGAGGCGTGTGGCTTTGTCGGCGATTGGCAATGTCGCTCAATGGGAGGAGATAACCATTCCTGTAATCCAACAATTAATAATTTGACCTTCGCTTTTAAAAGTGGGATTTCAGTGCCCTTGATACTATTGCTCTTATGAGGTGCTTGATGCTGTGGAACAGATTCTCGGGATGACAATAATATATCCCTTGTCCATATAGATTCGGAGGTGATCAACGAAGCATCGATTTCTGCTACGCACGTCCGGACTCGGAACCCTCGTCGAAGAGAAGGACTTCTGGGATACGCATCGGCTCGTATGAAGTTGGCCTGCCCCTGAAATCATTTCTTCCATATTTCCCCTTCCCTGCTGATATATAGTAACTGGAAACGGTGCTCAAAACATATGTTAGGGTTTGTTTTCTTGTCTACTTCTTCTCATTCACCTTTTTTCAGGAACCTGGCACTGTCGCAACCTCTCGCCGATTTGTTTGAAGCTATATTTTTTGATGGTACACACTCGCGCCCTTCAGCTGTTATGTCGCTTGGATGAGTGCCAGAATCAAGTCCTTCTCGGGAGACCTTACGGTGTTCGGTTCCAGTGCTTGAATTAAAGTGGCTAATTGAAGCCAAGGCAGTCGTGTTGATTTTTCTTCAGGAATAAGTCAATCATGTCGGAAAGCATACCAATCAAGGCAATCAACTGTTGTCATCCGGCTCGTTTATCGGTTTTTTTTTGGGTTCAAATCTAATGTTGACTGTAAATAATGGAAAAATATGTTAACAACCTTGGATTAAAGTCAGGTCAAACAAGGGCAGTTAGAAGGAGTATCCTTAAGTGTTGGATTGTCTAATCCACATGCTATTCAACCTCTAAGTAAAAAGTCTTCAAAGATAAGACAATTTACACACAGAGCTTTATGAGTAGTATTGACAAATTTGATAACTAGGTAGGGCTCTGTACTCATCATATATGTCACATTTGTCTTCATTCAATGAGTCAACCTGAAAGGTTACACAAGTGGACTAGATGGTGTAGTGGTTAACACCATAGCTATATATGCTATACTCCTGGGTTCAAATCCTGGTCTGGTCATTCTTTTCATCTAATATTAAGGTATCATAACTGTTGTTTTCTATATACCTTCTCATACTTATGTTTTCACAGCCTGGTTGTACATTGTTGATGGATTAACTGGTGATCAAAGCTCATTCTATAATCTGAGCACCAGTCCTGGCTGAGTCATTTCAATATTGAACTTGAAACTGGCATCAATATCGACCTTCTTATGGCCCAGAATCATC
>QFEC01003210.1:1667-14293 GCA_003316585.1 Gomphus bonarii | reverse complement strand
ATCCTCCTGTTATTTACAGTACAACACAAATGTTCAAAACACTTGAACAGTTTTGTCCCCTACTGTAGGTATCCTCATCAAGATCAGCTCAAACATTGACACTAAACAGGTCAGATCCACCAAATAAAATGTTAGAAAAATTTGTGATAACAATCTTCAATTAATAATTGAAGACTTTGAATTCATAAACTCATAGAAAATGTCATAAGTATTTTAAATGTCATAAAACATCAATTTGCTCAATATATAACAAAAGAAACCATTTCCACAGTGATAACTTGGTCACAGTTCCATGTGGATGGTTATCCTTCCATACATTCTCCAAAACTTCCTTGAGGTCCTTACATTTACAGAAGCTAGCCTCCTTCAACATGCAGGATAATCACTGCATGAGCTAAATGTCACTTCTTCTCTCAAGCTTTTGCAGTCATTGAATTAGGACGCTACCAGATCACACCCCCAAACTATCAACCACATCCCAGATATCCCTATCTGTGTGATATGCTTCCACTTGGTACTTCCAGTCATTGTGGTTTTGTCATTTTGTCACAGAGATGCACAAAAAGGTGTCAGGCATAATGATGGACACGAGTACATTGGGTCCTACAGATCCATCACTGTACTATTGCTTGGTAATTCCTCATTTTTCAATGCCGGTGCCAAATTTCCTATGATCCGCCAACAAGGTAGAAACAAGAATTAAGTTCAATCCAATGGACAAGGCTCATAACCTGTTGAAATTATTGATGTGCAGAGGGAAGCACAAACTACCAGCACCCATCTATTAATGACGGGATACAAAGATACTACTAATGCTCCCTATACCAATATCCCAACATGCCGCACTCATTAACATGAATGGCTATGGGTGACCTGCGGGTCTCCTACTATGGCACTCCGCACGTCTTTTATCAGTACCCTGCACCGTGTGACGGGGCGTCTATTTATAAGACACGTTCCTTGATAAACCTAACATGCTGGGGTTGTATGAACGCTTGCAGCGTGACGAGCAGGGGGAGTATAAGACGGCAGTTGAGGATAGAGGAGTCCGAGACCTCTTTCCTTCGTACGAGGTTGAGGTCGATTTCTTGGACAGAACAGAGGCCGCAATGCATACTACTGATTAACCTCCCTGCGCAGGCTGCAGACACTTAGACCTGCCGCCTCGGAAAGTGGCTTCCGAGCCTTGGTCCGTCTGTTTCCTCTTCTTGTTCCGTACTGACTGAAAGTGAGAGTATCGTATCTTTGGTAAGTTTATGAAAGCCAAGCACCGCTGTTGGTTCAGAAGGGCCCTTCAGGTTTTCCGGATGCCCGAGGGCCGTTTGATTCCGATCTCATCAATGCATATGTCGTTTCTCTTGTTCGGTAATATGGTATTTTCTCGTTACTCGTTCCTTTGATGTTTGATTGAAGTTCAATGTGAGTGTATGGAACCTGACTGTTCCTAATCCGACTCCTTACCAGATACCGAAACAAATACCCAGAGTCCCTATATTTCATATATATCAACCACCAATAACACTACATTTCATTTTCGGTATTTATCTAAACTTATGAAACCGACTCTGTAGAGAACATCGCATCAGCACATAGAACTGCAACAAACCGTCACCATTGTTTTGGTTTTTGAGAAACTTGGAGAGTGAAATTTTGGAAGCTTACCGAAGCGGTGACGTTGGAACACCAACGGAGGTGTATGGTCCATCTTTGCCAGACTCTCTCCTGCCAAAGGAAATTCATCGAGGTCAATGCGTTCTGTATTAGAAGCGGGATGATCCTGCCGCTCGATTGCATCCTGCAAGGTCCCGATGTCAAGATTTCCAGTGAGGGTCGGGACTGGGAATTCATCCATAATGGCGTCGTGAATCCGTTGCGTAACCCCTCGAAAGTCCCTCGTAGGATTATGAGATGAGTGCATGGTGCGGTTGGGTACCTGTGTCTTCAGGAGGTCCAAGTGCATTCGGCACATAATGATTACGGACAGGCTACATATAGCACTGTTATTAATGTTGTCCAAATTTTCAATTGTGAAAAATTAGACCTGTTTTGGAATAACGCAGGGATGCTCGCAATGCCAGCCTATTGAAATTGGATTAATTCGAATTCTCAAGTAATTTTTGTTAACAAAAAATTCACTCGGATGACCTGAAATTATACCGCTCAGCAACTGATGAGATGTGAAGACATGCATTACCTGACATGAGATGCTGGATGCTAGTGATACCGTGAGGACAAATCTGACCGAGTATTAGACGTCACTTTAGACAAGAACAGTCATAAACAGAAGATACCCGTATTGAAGGAGACCTTGATTATTATAAGCTATGATAAAATATAAGAACAGAAGGACTTACTTTGTTCAATCAGAACTTGAGCCAATCCTTTTTCACGGAACACTCGAAACTCCCTTAACTCCTTTAAGATCCCAAGGGTATTAGAAAGGATAATTGAAACGGCTACTGCGTCAAAACCGGTCGCAAGCAAAAAACCAATCGCCTCCTCTATGAAACATAAAGATCTAATCCCAACTTAACAAGCAAAACCAGTCTCACCCCTGACAGTTAATGAATGAGAATGGCTCAAAAACTCGGTGTGCATCAGTTATCACTCACAATAACATATTTTTCACTTCTGTATCAGTTTGTATGCAGCGGTATATGATTGTAAAATACTGTATAAGTTTCAGAAATCAAAACAATTGAGAACAAAAGGTACATGTACCACTCTGCACGCAAGGCTACCAATATACAACGGACCAAGCACGGAAACAACGACTCTTTTTTTGTTGGAAATAGCATATACTCGTGCCAATACAAGCCCTGAACGGATGAAAAAATGAATTTATGATTAAAGCATCATAAATGTTGTTACCTTTTATTCCAATATCGGCTAAAATAGCTGTGCTTGCGAAAAAGCGAACCCAATTATCACATATACTGATTTTCCATGAGTTTTATTATCGAGCAGCATGAATCTCTTACTAGATATCTGTGTGAGTTCTACGTTCTACGGAATATAACCTCTCACCTTTTGGGTTCGATATGCTATAGACCCTTCTAAGCAGGTAATTACTCCAGCATAACGAGTCATCAGGTAGAGGATTTTGCCCAGTCTGAGTCGCGTGTGCCATATATGTTTGATTTCGTGAGGTAATGTGAGCAGAGTGTCGTAAATTATAAGTGCTGTTTGAAGGTGTGAGATGCAAGCAAGGGCCCACAAGAGAAGTTCTGAACTCACTGAATGCAGCAGTCGCCACAATAGTCCGATAATGACTGGGTGAGTTCTAAGCCTCTCTAATGCTGGACGGTGTAGGCTACTCACAAATCTGAAAAGTACTGTAAATTTAGTGCAACGGCTGCGGCAATATTTGGAGTAGACATTTGGAAAACAGGGGTTAATAGTAAAGGGAAGGAAAGGCTGAAAGGTACATATCGACGGAAGATCCAACACTTAATATGATACTGAGATGGGCAAGGGGACAGACGCCAGGATATGCCAAGTTGCCAGGGTAGTATCTCCAGTGCGATACCCGATGCAACAGGATGCACACTCAGCCATATGATAGAGTGATAAATGACAATCGGGGATATCAATCTTTCATAGCCTGAACCATAAACATGTAAGACCACAACTCATCTGACGACCCATGACTTACATGATCCACAACGATAAGACGAATTCATGGAAGCAAATGCCGTGACAGCAATTTTGTTCTATCAGAACAGGTTGAAATACTTCGACTGTTTGTCTTACGATCTTTCCAACGAATACAGAATTAGTTAGTAAATTCACCACAAAAAGGTCCATATATATACGGCTCAACAATTTTTACGGACTCGGAGTATGCGGCCTTTGTGTCTTCTAGTTATAGTCTGGAAATGAGCTGCCATGCAGACGAAAATGACTCGACGGTACATCGACATTGTATCATCGAATATGACCTCCGTTTCCAGTCTTCTATTTAGTATCTAGAAAAGAATTGCCATGCAGACGAAAATGGTTCGATCCATGTATCGACATAGCATCATCGAATATGTTGAATCAATGTGTGAACGGCAGGACACACGACTTGGTGAAATGAGGGTTCCTGAGACAATCAGCGACATCTCTTCATATGGTCTTGATAGCTTCGATAGTGAGATAGAACACGAATCCATGCAGATAGTCTCAGTAACGGCGGTCAGAGATCGCGATTTATTTGATGAAGATCAAAAGAACTTATAGTGTTGTTGGACTTCCATTGGATTCCGACCCAATCACATGATTGTGCTGCACAGGCTGACCTGCAGAAACGCTCATCTCTATGGAATAGTGTGACAAACCCACAACCAAGAATAGACCACGTTACATCAGCTACTTTGTGATATCGCCATTTCTGGAAAAAACAATCGTATTTCATCTCCGATGGTTCCGAAGCCATCCTGCCGTAGCCAAAAGCGGAATCATTCGATGTGAGGAATTTAACGACGTCATAACTCAAAATGTAATCTGAATTCGACGATTGTCAGGGAAAATAGAGGTCACGCGTTCGAATGGCGTACGTAAGTAGCATTGAAATTTCGGTGGTGCTGATAGAGTGAAAAATCAAGCTGTTTGATTTGAGCCAAGGTAGTGGCTCACAGATGAGGAATTACATAATGAGTGTGACTAATGTGACACAGCACTGCCGATCGACATATTCCAACAAGGAGCAACACTACTAACGCAGTAACGCAGTAACAAGTGCTAATTCAACAGGACCACATATCTCAATTCACACAAGCTTGTTTTACTGATTGAAGTTTGGTTGAAGTTGATTAAAATATATTCTTTATTATATAAGGCACGGCGGCAAATAGACGATAAACCTGGATATAAAAATCTTACATGAGCTTCGCCATATATACTGAATATAATTGTGAAATTTGGTTTTTTAATTGAATTTCTAGACCGGAGATTAACCAAGGAAGCATAGTGTGGCCTTGTTTAGTTATAGCAACAATCAAACCGTCTTCGGAGAGCCAACAGCTCTTTGTCCAGACATAGGGTCTTACCAAATTCTTGAATTTAATATTCTTCCCAGCTCACGCAGCAGTAACCAAGGTACATATGCTATATCCCTCTCAACGCAGTGGGAAATACAGACTTGGAACCTCAGAACGAGACAAATGATATTAAAACACTGCTACTGATTTGACGCGTCAACCTAACCTAATACGCTGCAATTAACTATACAGAATACCAGCGATATCCTCGAAGATTAGTGGTCATAGGTGTCAGCCTCAAGTTTTATCCTTCTCCCGCACTCTTCCCTATCGTGTTAATCGTTCCTACTATTGGAAGAACAAAACCAACGAGACGGGTGTCTTTAATGGAACAGCTTCCATACTATCATGTTCCTCCGAATTGAGATGGTTATTGAGATTGATTTTTTGGTGATCGACCAAGGATAACATCAAAATACAGATCGCCATTCGGGGTGAAAGTTGGGTTGGAAAGGGTATGAAGCTCGGAGTCAGACAAGAAGTAAGGGCAAGTGCCAATGATGAGTTGTTTCATCTTTTCAATAGTTCCGCTTTCGACCAGCTCGATGTCTTTGAACTTGTTTCTCAAAAGTGTCAATGCACTAGCCTGAAAGATGTACATAAACATCATTGAGAGCCAAACATGAGAAAAATAGAATTTACTGACTTTATCATCCGCAGTGCTGTCTGGTGTCGATGTGTTCTTGAATTTCCAGAGGTTCTTTGACTTCCTAATCTCTAAGACTTCGTTCTTTTCACTGGTGAAAGATATCTCTGTATACCATGAGGCTTCCGCGCTCCTATTAGTGCTGATGAGGCGTGACTGTGTCGCTCGCCTGAAGAGAGACTTACGAGGAGGTTGTGGTCAGGTGGGTCCGGGTGAGACCCAGCTCGATCTTTCCGGAAAGCTTGATTGAACTTACCCCATTCTCTGAAGTGAGAATGACATTGCTCACGGTGGCCACTGAAAATACGTGAGTGAGTGCACAGAGACGGATTCGATGGTATCTCACCTGCGATGGTGTGGCCTCTCCCACTATACTCGCGGATTGATTTGTCCGATTCCATCCACATGAACTCAAGAGTTTCGTCGGTTTCCTCGTTTCGTATCCATTCGTATGCTTCTAGTTCTTCCGTTGCTCCTTTCCAAGAGCCTGGTTATCACAACAAAGAATTAAAATAAAATCAAAATCAAAATCAATGCGATGATAAATAGAAGATTTTATAAAGAAATTACGGGCAATCCATTCTCCTCCTTTGTCCACCTGGAACTGGTTAGGGGATAGTATGGTAAGCCTGTTGACATGTCTGAGTTCGAGGAGTAACCATCCTTCAAGGAACATGTTATGCGATAGGAAGAATGTTCCTAAAAGTGCTGCATGATCCATAAAGCTCCAGATATAAGAACTTGTTGAGGTTTCATGAGGATCATCTCGCAGTCCATAAATAACAAGCACGTTGTCGTCTTCCTGTGTTATTCCTAATTTTTGTCCGTCAGAATCACTTGCTATATCGCTAGACATCGGGACAAATTGGAATGAGAGTGAGGAGGGCGAAAATAGAACACTTTGAAAGGGAGTTAGCGGAGTAATGGGGAAGCTACGAATGATGTGATATCCTTCTTTTACCAGCTGTTTGAAATATTCATTCAAGTATGTCTGTATGGTGACAAGCATGTATTGGTTGGGATCTGACAAAGGGGAAAGCTCCTGAAGGCACTTGGATTCTAACGAGGTGGTTATTATTGAACGATAAAAGGTTTTTAAAGAGGAGTATTAGTCTTACTGCTGAAATCAAATCCTAAGCACTTGAGAAAATTTCCCGTCGCCTGCCACTCTACCTCCTGGAGTGGGACCTGGAATTTCACGGACTGAGAATATCTGCTTCAGAATGGAATTATTTCAGGTGCTCTGGCTGAAAGAAAAAATCAATGGATTTACACTTCAGGACCCGATTGGGGTGGACTCTCTCCGAGAGAGATGGTGAGAGTGACTGTCTTTGTAACAGAATCCTGTGGGAAATGGAGCTTCATTGGACCAAAATTTCTGGTGTAGCCTCGGTATGTCCAGCTCCTGAGACATGTGTTACGCGAGCGGGGGTCATCCCATACCAAGAAAAGTTGGCGGTTAAGCATGCCTTGGGTGCATGTGGTAATGATATTGGAGCCGGAAGGAACGGGAATACCAAGGCTCTGGACCGTCTTCGGGACATTTTCTGTCATTCCCTTGCAAAAAATACCATCTCTCCACGAGAAATTAAATATATGATGCCCGAAATATTCTGACTCGATGTGCTCAAGGACTTTGTAGAATTCCGGGGAAGTGGTTTTTCTTGCTGTAACATAGTCCCAGTTAGATCTCTCTTGGTTAAATTTTGCCTCTGATGGAATAATTAATAGCAGTCACCAGTAAAAATATCAAGGACTTACCTTCGAATGCAAATCTGAAGTCTGAATTGTCCCCTCTAACAGGTACGTCAAATACCATAAGCCAGTCTGAAAATACCGATGCTTCCTCTCTGAAAAAAATACGAGTTACGAGAATCGCTCTGGATGCAAAACAAAACCATATACCTTTTGGGACTAGTACGCAGCCTGCGAAGCTTGAAGTGCACGATAATCGAGTCTTCACGCGAAGCGGAGAGCTCTGGCAGTCCCAAGGTGACAAAAAAAGGTGTTTCCTGGTATGTAAAGCGTGAATCAACAAGAATATCTTCTGAAGAATACTTCGCGGTGATAAATTGATTGGCAGAATAAATAGCCTCCATGATTTTACCGGGATCGATACGAGAAATATTTGACACGGGGTGATAGTATGGGTTAGCAAGGAAATAATGAAGTCCGCCTTTCTCGAGGATAGGGAAGTAATATTTCTTGAGGTAATCGATTATTCGATGGTCATTCTCTCCGGATCCCTCTTTTATGTCCGGATCGTAAACTATATCTAAAGCGTAACCACTGAGTCAGTCGATCAGACGGGTGTGGCAGCGTCTGTGACTACTCGCCCGAGAAGTCAAAGATGATACCAGTCATTTTGAATGTCTCGTTGCCCAAAATCGTCTTCTCGGTGAACGGAATATGGAAAGCACACGTGTGATTACTGAAGAAGTGTCTGTGTTATAATCAAGTTCAAAAACCATTCTTACATGACGGTTCAATCACTTACTGATCTGTATTACCCTCACTAGAGGAGCGATAGTACCCAAAGTTGAGCTGAAGTTTGAGGAGCGCCTTATTGTTCTGAAGGGACTCGAACCGGGGCATCCCGAAGGAAGTAAAGAAATCAAAGTCATGTTTGGTGGGATTGTAGGGTTGGTGAGTTTCAACACCGAACTGGGCGAGACAGGTCCCATACACCATCTCAGGCTTGGATGGCTGATTCTCACCGCAGTGTCTACTGGTGCTCTGGTCAGCGAGTTGCCAAAGGTGTCTCAGTTGCTTATTGATATGGTCGACCAGCGATGCATCACGATTATCGAGAGACATTGGGGATCTCAAAGGATGAATGGAGGCGAGGAGGTTGAAAGGCAGGAATACCGAACTACGAAAGAAGAAGCGGCTGATTGTTATAACCTAGAACTGGCTTCAACTCTTGAATTTATGATGGGATAGGAAAGATAGTACCTTTACAACGTGCTCCTTCAAGCATAGATCCCGAGTGTAAGGACATCCTTCAGTGTTTCCATGTCCAGGCGAATCAAATTGATAGTCTTCCCTAAACAAATCCTAAGTGTTCGGTGACAGGCTGTGATTACAGAAGTGCGGAATGAAAGCCTAAAGGAAGCATTATGAAGTCTAAGGATCGACAGTCAATTACGAAACGACAGAAACAGGTAGCCAATGTATTTCACTCTAAGCAATAACTGCCAATCACTGTCTAGAATTTGATTAATCTAAAAACCATGGAAATTTTTTCCAAAGGATTACCTTCCACAAAACCAACGATTTTTAAAGTTGAATAGAAGAGAGGAAATGGTGTAGCAACGTATAATTCAAAATATTTACTTCATCTGTTTCTTTCCCACGAGTACTTCACCTCAAGGCCATCGCGATGCTCGTGTGTCTTAAGGAGTCCAACGCTTTCCATGACTATGTTTAATATAGTAGTGATTTCCCTCGGAACGGGTCTTGCGATATTGTGACAGAAGCCAGGTAAGCCAGTTGACAAGGGCTCGTCTTTGGCACAACTGTGACGAGGCTCTGATTAAGTAAAGCCTTGTCCTTCCATGCCAGGTCTAGCCCGATGCTTCAGGAAAACACCTGTTGAAAGGATCCCTCAGGACGACACAGGATGTGCCGGCTGAGGGCACAAGGAAGTCATTCGCAACCATGCAATATCCTCCCCTCATCATGTCAGGACCTCACGTTGAACCTAATTGAAGAGTTCCAGTGGACTCTGACTTTTCGATAGTATCTCGTTGCTATCACATTAGATGAGACAGGAAACCCATCACTGCAGTCGGCGCGGGGGTGTCATGATGAAACTTACAGCTGAGAAACCCATCCCACGAGGTTTAGGACAGCAGTATCCTGACGTCGGCGGAGTAACACCTATGAACCCGGGTTACACGGGCCATGAACTAGAAAGTCTGTCACATCTACGTACACACGAACGCGAGATGGCGGTATAACAATAAACTTTCCTTAGTTTCTACCAGTGCGCATCTGCTTCCAGCCTTTGGTAATAGGGATGAAAGTAATTTCTTCTGTAGAACTCCACGAGGAAGTCATGGATCACTGTGGCTCAGGGCTTACCACAGAAGTGGCAGGATAGGCAAGTTTACAAGGCCTGCCCCTTCAACACCAACACCTGTGCCGGCTCAGAGACAAAATATCTTCTAACCCTAAAATCTTGGCAGTACCAGATATTCAATGACCCCGAGCTCCGAAACAGTCTTGAAAGTTGCAACCTGAAAGATTCTCAGACGCTGAGAGTTCACTCTTTGTGGTTTTAAAAACAAATGAGTTACGGCTATGCACTTGTTACTCGTGGAATTTTGTTCATACCCTCCAACTTTGACAGATGGCGATGCTCTCTGCTATTCTGGTAGATCCTAGTAAACGTTCGGAATTATACTGAGGTTCTGCACCGGCATTGATCCAAACGGGGGGAATGTGGAAACTGCGGGGCTCGCATCAACAGGTAATACCCAATGTAGAATCAAGAAAACGAAGAATATTTTTTTTAGAATATTCATTCAATGACCACAGGAAAAATCACATTTGACATGTTTTCTGAGATCAATTGTTGACACAACAGAAAAATATCTACAACAATCGAGAGATACCCAAATACAAGTTGGCTGGCTCGTTCCGGCGGTGACTTTCAGGATTTTATCTACTCAGTCCATCTCGTCGGTTTACTTTCCTCCTTCGTTTGATGCATAAGATGGTCCAATAACAGTAAAAGAATCATTTGTAAAATGTATTTCAAGTTGAACTGGATTGGAATTTTTATGCGTGGATTGTATAACGCATGATATGTTACAAAAATAGAACTATCAAGGCTGTAATAAATAAATAACTATTGTCAACATATCAGAGGGTCGGCCCAGAGTTTACTATAATCTCAGGAAGATATTTTCACTACCAAATTCCTACAACCCGGTGGCAATAATCTCAAAATATCTTTAAACCGGTTCAGCTATACCTATAAACAATTATGAATTAGCAAGTGAAATTTCCACAAGCCCCTATGGTCGGAAAAGAGAGAGAGAATTCTCACCTGACTCTGAAGTTTGAAACACATCAGGTGTATTTTCAAGCTCTCCCAGAGACCTCCCAGCCCAAGGAAATTCGTCTATGTCAATCCGTTCCGTTTTAGAATCGGGCCGATCGTGCAGCTCGATAGTGTCCGGCACGGAGGCCCCGGTGTCAAGCGTTCCACTAACACTCCTGTCGCCGAATTCGTCCATAATGGAGTCATGAATCCGTCGTGTGGCTGCGCGGAAGCTGCTTATCTTATGAGACGGCGAATATGCAGTACCATTTGGATGAGCGTTTTTCTCTAGAAGATCTAAATGAATCCGGCAAATGATAATAACATAGAGGCTACACATGGCATCAGTGACGTGACCTAAATTTGTATGTTTCAGAAATCAGACCTGTCTTGCACAGGTGAAAGGAGGGTGCCAATTGTAGGCTATCGATATAAGATTAATTCTTCAACCAGTCCTCTCTAAGAGAGAACTTACTCTTAAGACCTGACATAGAATCGCTCAGCGAAAATTATCATAATCAGTGACGAGTAATACCTTGGATGTGATGGTCGATGCTAGTGTCACCGTGAGCACAAATCTGATTGAGTTTTAGATGTGGGTTTGGATGATAATAATCATAAGCATATACCCATATCTCAGAAGGCCTTGGCTATCATCAACCATGATAAACTACAAGAATGAAAGCACTGACTTTGTTCAACCAGAACATGAGCCAATGACTTTGATTCGGATACTCGAAACTCTCTTATCTGCTTCAGGGTTCCCAGGATATTGGAGAGAATCACTGCAACGACTACCGTGTCGAAAAGTATGAAGAATGCATTATTAATAGTGCCCGCTAGAATATAAATCAAAAGGATATTTTAAGCAGATGCAACAAGAGATGTCTTACCCCTGAAAATTATGTTAAATAATTTACATGCTTGGAAAATCAACATGCATCACATACATGTTAAATAAGATCAGGCCCCTTACAGTTAGCTGGCAGGAATCTATGACCAGCTCAAACTATGAAGTGGGTTAGAGGTTGAGAAAGTGGAAACCACAAGGACAAACTAATTGGCACCCAAGGCTGATCATATATATAGGACAAAGCACACAAACGAGTATTTTTTTGTGACTGGAAATGGCGTATGCTCGTGCCATGAAAAGTCCTGAAAATAAATAACACATAAATTGATGAATAGGAGTCAGACATTTTGATACCTTGTATTCCCATAGTCAGTAGAATAATCACGCCCATGCCAAGGCGAACCGCGTCGCCACATATTCTTATTTGTTATGTCAGCTTTGGTCGGAAGCGAAATGAGACTCTTACTAGCCATGGATGTGAGCTCTGCTCATTCCGTACGTCTATGACTACTCACCTGGTCGTTTGGATATGGGATAAATGCAAGTATATAACCCAAAACGCTCCCGTAGCGAACCAGAACGTACAGGACTGCTCCTAACCTGAGCCGTTTGTTCCAGATGTGCTTGACTTCACATGACAGCACGAGTAAAGTGTCATAGACGAGAACCGCTATTTGAATCGCTGAGATGTGTTGAGACGCGACAAAAAACTATTGCTGGGCTCACCATATGAAGCGGTTCGGACATAACCTATAGCTAAGCTGTGCGGGTTGTAAGTCTGCAGGATCCATGACGGGATGGCCCGCTCACAGATCAGACTCGAGCTGGACAAAGGCTTGGGCACTCTGTTGAAAGGACATCCGTGATTCAAGCGTTAATGACCGATGGAGATGTGCTGGAACGTGAAACTGATCGATACAAATGTGCAAGTCTTATAGGATCCTAGAATGGGGAAGGGGAAAGGGTATGCTGAGCGATACGGAGATAGTAGCTCTGGTGCGATGCATTACGGAGCCATAACCTCAGGATATTACCCGATGAAAACACAGCGCG
>QFEC01003197.1:8797-20566 GCA_003316585.1 Gomphus bonarii | reverse complement strand
GTTATTAGTACCATCAAATAATTTTAATGGAATGGGGGGTACAGAGACAGTAGGTAGAGAATATTTCTGCACTACTTGTGATTCAATGAAACAATCAGAAGAAACACAGTCAAGAAGGGTAACTAAACAGGTTTTAGGCATAAGGGTACATGTCAAATTTAATACTAAAGAGTTCTTTGAAAGAGTGGAAGAAACGGCATTTAAAGTGAGCATGCGAGCGAGGTTACCACAATCCTGTGGCCACGTGGTTCTGAGGTTGCTGATTATTTTTTTGATTCCGTGGCCAAGGAATATTCAGCTTTGGAGTCAGAGCTCACTTTTGCAGCGCAAGCTTTAGGGTTCAAGGAGTTCGTTGTTTTGGACTTTGGGCAGTCTTTTACCATGTGGCCTTTCGAACCACACAAGAGACAAAGTCCCTGGTCGATGCATCGCTGATGCTCCTCGGGCAGAAGTTTACCGTCCTTCCCGAGCTTTGACGAAAGGTCGGGAGTCTTGGGATTGTTTGTGGACTTCTGGTTTCCACTGTTGTTGTTGTTATTCCCCTTATGGCTCTTTTGGTTGTTGTTAGAGCTGGAGGAGGACTGGTTGGACTGGTTGGGGGGATTGGACCGGTTGGAGGATGTGTTAGAACCTCAGGCAGGGTTCGCAAGGTTTTCGTACTCCTTGCGTTCCCAATATCTGCTATCAATTTCCAGTGCAAAGCCTCAAAGCTCGGCAAGGGACTTGAAGCGAATAAAATTAAGGAGACTATCCTTAATATGTTTGGGCAATCCCTTGTAAGCCACGTGAGCGAGGGCGGTGTCATTCCACTGGGTGCAAGTGGAAGCTCGGGCAAAGTCCATGAAGTAGCGAGCAGCTCAGTGGTGATCCTTCATAACTATTTTTTCGAGCTCTATTTCTGCTTGCACAGCATTGTTGAAAGGGCTGAAGTTCATTTTGAGTTTGGCACGAAACTCTTCCCAATTTGAGAGCCAGGTAGGCTTGGGAAAAATCTCACCTAGGATGGCAGGTTCAAAATATTGTAAGGTGGGGCCGGAGAGGTACAAGATGGCGTACTGAATCTTTGATGTGCCTGTCTTGAAAGCAGACAGGCGATCTTGGAAGTTCAGCATACATTGAAGGAAAAATGTATGGAGCTTAGCTTGATCCATGCTGTCGTAAACCTCAGGTTCGTGAATTTTGGCTTGGGAGCCTGAATCCGCAGCAACTGGTTGGGCAAGATGTTTGAAAACCCTTTTAATGAGCTCATCTCAGTCAATATTCGTATCAACACTATGAGCATCTTTGAATGGGTTATCATCGTCGTCCAGGTCATTGTCAGGGGGCCCAGGAGGTGGAGGGGTTCCACATCCTTGGTCTCTGCCTTGACTGAAGTTTTTGGCATCAACCGTATTGGGGGAGCATATCTCCTCAGGTTGTTCAGAGAATTGTCATAATTCTGATATTGCTTGCAGATTAGATGGGGCCGAGGGTGCTGTAGGTTGTCTAACGGCACAAATACTGGAACAAGTGGTCATGGTGGACATTAATATGAGATCAGGAGTGTGAGTCAGAAAATACTGTTAAGAACGGGTGGAGCTGAGGTTCTTGCTTATTACTCGAGCAAGGTTGTAACTTTGAGCGAGGTTTGGAGTAGGGCTTGGCTTCAGCTTATGTGCTGCGCCGTCCAGATCTCGTAGATTCCCTAATTTCCAAGGGCAAGGTCTAACTGAAAACTCGGGGTAATCTTAGTCGATTTTCTGACTACAGAACTACTAATTTACATACATATTATATACGAGATTATTATTTCAAATTAGTCAGAAGATTTCAAATCAAAAGAACAAGGGGGTTTCCAGAACAGGAATCAAAACAAAGACGAGGTGAAACATGGATGAGTAAGAATAAGGTTTGGGTGAAGTTGTTACAAAGATTGTTGTGCGAGGCAATGGAAATTACTTGAATAGGAAAACATATCATGAGCAGAATTGTGAAGCGAATGAACTGGAGCAAGGTCAAGAACTAGGATGAGAAATCAATGGGGACTGAGCGGGGTTTCTGAAATAAGAAAGAGAACACTTAATCATGATTGACTAAGTGACGGGGATCTCACAAGGTGAGATCCTAACAGTTGGAGAAAGCATGGACGGCCTACCTTCTTTATCATTATCCTTGTCCATTTCCAATTCCTGGTATATTCTGCCCACAGTTGACTTGCCTAGGCCTTCAATAGACTCTACTTTCAAGATGGAATGACCTGATAAGAGGAGAGAGATGGCATTTGCCTTGTCAGCAGAAGAAATGGCTTTGATAGCCAAAGAAGCAGATAAATGTGGAGTGTGATGCTCAAACCCTTTGTGACCAGTGGTGACAGATCTTGTGATTTTTTTTTTTTTTCAGAAGGTTTATGGCTATGTCTGTAGCTATTATCCCATAGATTCCAGAGGAATATTTTCAGGATATTACATAATTTATTCCCAAAGGTATTACACTGATTTGCATTATGTAAGGCACGTGCCAAAATTCACATCCATTTGCACAAGCAAAAAGAGAACTGCAATTATTCAGTCAAATTGTAGCAATTCTGTCTGAAAATAAAAATATAACCTCTTCAACCCAATATGGAGGGCATGGAAATGTACAATCCATGTAAAATTGCCACAATAAAAATTGTTTTTCAGGCAGTTGGCCCTGATCAACTCCAGCTGCAGAACAGCTGTAGCAACACCAAATCAATTCAGACTTGTTAGATATTTTTCAAAAATATAATATACATATAGATAAAGGACACCAACCACTTTTAGTATATGTACACAGGCAGAAAGTGCCCTCATCACCACCAACACCATCATGGTGCAGTGTCAGTATAAACTTGTACTCCATGGTGCATGGGCATTAGCTACTTACTACCAGTGCTCAGCACCACTTTGGGTGACACCACTTGAGGTTGAGAATGAGGGTGAATGTTAATGGCCAGGAGAGATAAGGGCCTGTGTGGATCCTGGAAAGATAGATGATTTAAGGCATTAACTACAGAGGAGCAAAGTATAGTTGATTTAATATCATATTTTCCCAATGAACTGTGTTTTGTAGGGCTCTAGAACAATAATTAAGCAGAAACTACATGTCTCAACTGTAGTACACTATATAAAATATTATAATGGACTTTGATATACTAAAAGTGGTTGGTGTCCTTTATCTATATGTATATTATATTTCTGCAAAATATCTAACAAGTCTGAATTGATTTGATGTTGCTACAGCTGTCCTGCAGCTGGAGTTAATCAGGGCCAACTGCCTGAAAAACAATTTTTATTGTGGCAATTTTCCATGGATTGTACATTTCCATGCCCTCCATATTGGGTTGAAGAAGTTATATTTTTATTTTCAGACAGAATTGCTACAATTTGACTGAGTAATTGCAGTTCTCTTTTTGCTCACACGAACGGATGTGAATTTTGGCGCGCGCCTTACCTAATGCAAACAATGTAACCATATAGCAAAAAGTACTAAAACATTGGGACAATTTTTTGAGCTACTGCAAAACAGCAACAAGCAATGTGTGTTTTTCTTTGAAGAAAAGAAAAGAAAACAAGAAAATGATATGAGAAAACTTTGTAATGGCTCACTTTTTCACAGTGCTCAGCATTCTAGACTAACAAATTGTTGATAGCTTACCCTTTTGCTATGGTTTGTAAATACCAGACTATTCTTTGGTTTTTCATAAAGTTTTTAGGCTAGTGACTGATGGTTGGATAGAGCTGACAGCCACCTTTAACTGTATCACAGAAACAACAAACATATACAGGTGGTATTCTCCAAGTCTCACACAGATCCAAAGCCCACCAAAATCTCTATTCATTTCAATTTTTTGGCGAACGTTTATAATTTACATTTCCGAGCCATCGATATTGTGAAAACTCGAGATAATCACTCCGGTTGCTGCGGTATGCATTGTATAATAATTTTTTTGTCGTAGAGCTTTTCCACTATATAGGTCATTTCCGGCCGCTGTATGCATTATATTTTATCGGAGAGCTTTTCCACTATATGGGTAATTTGAAACTGTTGCCCATTGGTCGTCGACTGTACATTTTAGTATTGTACATCTTAGTATGTTTATTTCATATATATTCGAGTAACAGGGTAACTTTCTAACTGGTTGAGGGCGAGAGTAATAATTATTTCTAACTTATTGGATGATAGTAGAGTTGGAGGTGGTTATTATCTAGTCCATACCTAAGGAGATTCAGGTGAACCCAAAATTTATCATGCGCTGTAGCGTCCTATGGCATATAAATTTGACTACAGAGTAGAGAACCTTCCCCCCAGAGTCCCTTCTTTACCATCTCAGCCCCCTCCACATAAATCCCTTCCAATACTATGATTTTTTCAGCAATCTTTATCACATTCTTTTTTATCGTCCACCATCTCGATTCAACCTTTGCATCACCAGTAGCGTCCATAAACGGAGTCGTTAGTCAAACCGTCAACCAGACGCCTCCACTGGCGAAGCGGGTTCCTGCAGAAGGCACCCTATGCGAAGAAGATGACACGTGGGTTTCGAGGGAGTGCGACCTTGATATAGGCGACGATGTGTGGCTAGACGTATGCCGGCGCACAGATGAAACCACCTATGAAGAATATGGATCTTGTACAGATGGCCAAATCTGCATGGATGCGATAGGCCCTAAACCTGATGAAGAAAAAAGCGCCGTATGCATTGATCGCCCCGGGGGGTCTGGCAGTGAACCGTCAGACCAGCAAAGTGGAGTCCAAAATATTAGTGAAATAAACACCTTGAACCCCCCAGAGCGTATCGTATCAGTGACAGTAACCAAGGATTTGCCCAATGCTTCTGTTACAGCTTATCTTGAAGGTATGTATTGAAAATCCTCGGTGGTGTCTGGTGCTGACGGCTGCGAATTAATATCTAGGCAGTGATGCAAATTATGTCATAGCTGCAAATCAAGCAATTGTGGGTTCCAGACGCGGCACATCTGAGAAGACCTGCTTATACGACTCAGCCCATCGAGACTGCCTACCCACGGCCAGATTCAACCTTTTTATCAATGACATCATTGACATTACGTTTGGCCTGGGCTCTGACCAAAAAGCGAGGCTTTACTACGCTATCTTGAGCAATGCAAATTAGTTGATGGAATAGTGTGGAACAAAGGCATTCTCCAAAGTCTCCACACCATTCGATAGAACAAAGTAGTTTTGTAGTTATGGTTTTGTAGTTCGACTGGCGCTGTTATGGAATGTGTTGGGTTGTCACGCATCACGCTGACCGCTGAACCCCGCTTGACATTGATCCATTAGATTCAGACTAATGCATTACACGGAGCCATTCCCTAGGCGGAATGTTGGTCAAAAAATCATCATCATGACCGAGAAGTCCTGACGCCTACTACAGCCCACATGGCGTTACGTACACACACTGGCAACTCCTTTCATGCATGCGAGAGGGAAAAAATGGTGAGCGCATCGCAAATCATCATTCATCATTTTGACGTTGCTAACATAGACCAGTGAGTCTTCATTCTCCTTGGCCACGTCACCAGTGGTTGTCAGACGATCTCCCCGGCGTCTATTTGGTCATTTCCCTATCGAAATCGTCCGACATATATTCGAGTTAGCCGCCAACCACACACCAACTGCGTTCTCACTTTGCCTTATTGCGAAAGATGTCTGTCGTTGGATCACCCCAATCTTGTACCGTACCGTCGCAGTGCTATCCGATAAGGCTGCTAAAGCTCGACCACATCCACTTCAAAATCTACTTCAACTTACTCATCCTAACCTAGTCAGGAACCTTTTCCTTCAACGTTCTCCCATTCTTGGAGTGGTGTCTTCAGCGTTTACACAGATGGATGATATGATTGCTATTTTCGAATCTCAGACAATGAGGCTGACAATAATGACCAACCTTGAACAATGCTATGTCGTGCGCCAAGAAATTTGATTCCCTCGAAAGCTCGAGCCAGTGGCTTGATTTATCACCAACATTGTCTCCAAAGAGGTCCATTTCTTGATTTCTCCCATGCTATATTGGATGTTCGCACTGCAACCTGGGCATAATGGTTATGGAAGAGGCAAAGAGTCGAGTGACCATTCAATCCTGATCAAGAAGGTCTATCTATGACCAACGACAACCCGAAGAAATCTCTGACTGTGGAAAACCTTACCTTTCCCTAATCTAGCCTGTCCCTAACAACTCAGCTTAATCCCTCTACTGTGACCCAATTCAGGTACATACTTAGACCACTTTCATCTGTGTCACTTGTCATTCTAATTCATTACTCACCGCTATGGATCAATTTGAACTTCACGCCTCGAGAACATGTTTTTAGACACTAGCGAGACTTGTTCATCTCGCGTGTTGTTGTTTGAGTAAGTATGAACAAACTTCGTTCCCCTTGATATTATTATCGGCCATCCATTCATATATAGTACTTCCTTATGATTTCTTGTTGCCCCTTACTCTTGTAAAACATATAGTACTTAGAGGACAGTTATTATAACATAAAACAGAAGCATTTAAGACAATGTTTTGAGTCAATAGGTGTTTTTTTGTGTGTATTCCATGTATTTCCTTGAAATTTTATTCCTTGTAGTGGTCTACATTATTTTGTAGTTATCAGGGTGTCATGATTTTCCCATTCTCTTTTCTATTACTTGTTATTTGGGCTTCACTACTCCACCAGACTACATGTACAGTTATTAGGTACTTAGTTAAAGCTCAGTCTTGAGCTGGTCAATACACCGACAAGCTTCATTGCTCAATCTCTACTCTACTCCATAACACTGAGGCTTTTGTCATCACTGACATTAGCTCAAGACTCCCATACTCCTATCATGGATGTTGAACTCCTACAACAGATCCTAAATGGCCTACAGCAAAACAATGCAGACTTGACTGCAATGGTCAACAGCCAAACACACCAATTCAACCAACAACTGGCTGCATTACATGTATCCCAGTCAGCATCTACAACCAACCGAGAGAGAGGCAAAATTGCAAGGCCAGAACCATTTGATGGCTCAGCGGAGAAGATGATATTTTTCTACGTGAGCTCTACCTGAACTTTGAAGATGAGGCATTGTACTTCCAGGTGGATCACATGTGAAAAATCTGCTTTGCCTTGTCCTATATGAAGGTGAAGTTTGCAGCTCAGTGGGCAAGTCATATCACAGGGGAACTAGAAGCAGGGGCATGCAGCTACCAGAGTTGGGAGGACTTTCATATGGAGCTATTGGTGACATTCCATGACCCAAACAAAAAGGAGATGGCTCAATGGAGGCTGGAGGAACTGAAACAAGGAGGGAAGCCAGCAGCAGAGTTCTTTGTGGAGTTTGAGGAACACCAGTCACAGGCAGGATATAATGATGAAGGATATGTTGCTCTGCTCAAGAAAAACCTATCCCCACAAGTGGTGGAACAGATCTATGCACTGGAAACCATCCCAACAACATATGACCAGTGGAAGTCATATGCCCTCCATCTTGATAGCCACCTACATGAATACCAGGCAACGAGGAAGGGAACCATAGAACCTAAGGTGTGGCAGACTCCTAGAAGCCAGAAAATGGCATATACTCCACAAGGTCAAACTGTTCCTCAGCCATTCAAGCCATTCGCTCCCCCTGTCAAAGTACGATCTACTGAGCCTCGGTTCACTCAGTTGTACCGACCAAAGTCCAGCGTACCATATTACAAGCTACAGACTTCCAAGTCTTACAAGTACTATTCGGTTCAGCTTGGCTCAGCTCAGTACATCACACTTTGATTATATTCTTCATTACTCGCTTGGTTACCTTTGGTACATGTATGGGCATGTATGCCCACTTTTCATATATTACTATTCTTACATCCATACTTTATATTCTCGTTCCATGCCTTGTGCAACATTGTTGCATATCTTATGGCACCCCATTCTCTATATAAGTAATTAGTCCTCATGTGTGTATTCTCCATTCAGATTATCAACTAAGTTAGACATATGCTACCAGTACTTAAGTTAGTAGTATAACTGTTTGGTACCGAGTATCTCAGACACCTACCAAACATCCGTCTGAAATCCAGTGGCATGGGCAGGAGGATTGGCACAATGCAAGAACATTGAAGCTGATGCCACGTCTGAACCTCAGCTCATTGGACCAAGCTGAACCACCCAAACTGAGGGTGTGTGTGCATGCACTTAACACCCCCATCCACACAGGGACTACAGCCCATAGAGGTTGACCAGACTCAAGGGAAGCCAGTAAGAATGGTGACATGCTTTAACTGCAGAGAGCAAGGGCACATAGCACAAAACTGCCCCAAACCCTGAGGCATGCAGAAGGTTAGAGCAACAATAGATGGATGGACAAAAGAAGAGAGGAAGGAGATGCTGGAGATGTTGAAAAAGGAGGATTTTCAGGAGGGGCAGGAGTGAAAAGGATGTTCTCCTCACCCTGGGTATCTGTAAACTACTTCACACCACTGGCAGTTGAAGAAAGTACTGAACCTGAACCTGAAACCATCCCAGAGCAATCCTTGCAAGTTGAAAAGGAGAGAGAGAAGAAGAGAAAAGAGAGGGTGGTCATAATGAAAGAGGAAGAAAGGCCTAAAGAGGGAATGGCAGAGTGGGTGCTGTGTAAGATGCACCAAAATGACAAGTGGGGACAAGAAGTACTGAGACAATGGATGCATAGAGGAAGAAGAGCAGAAGTGACACCAGAGGTGGTGGAAGCCATACGAAGGATGAGGAGGGAGGAAGGCATGGAAGCAGTCAAGGAGTTGAGGGGAAGGAAGCAGTGGATCAGACGAATCAATCAGTCATTGGTGATGATACCCACCACCATTTAAACACTGACAGACAAAAGAGGGTTCACAATTGAAGCACTTCTGGACTGTGGGGCAATGGGGTGTTATATTGATAATGTCAGGGGACAATTCATCTCAAGCCCAGAGCTGAAACGAACACAGCTTGGCCAGGAATGGACCAAACAACCTGAGGTTTTCGGCAAGACCTTCGGAACCTTCGGAACCCTCAGGCTCACTAAACAGTTCAGCACTTACCCACAAAGTTTCCAAGCTATGAACTGAGATCTAAGGTGGGAAGCTGAGGGCTGAGGAAGGCTAGGAAGAGACCCACTTGACCTGAGACCAAGTCACTTAGGCTAAGGAAAGATACCTTGGTTTGGGTCAAGAACTTGAAGAGCTGAATACCTGAACCTCAGTTCATGTCCCAGGAGATTGGCTCCTGAGACTCCTGGTATTTATAGAACCAGTGTGCATACCTTCAGGCCCAAGAGAAGGGTAAGGTATGCTGAGGAAGTAGAGCATGGACCATTGGTATATAGATCAAACAGCTCACTAGCCAGGGACCTTGAGCTTTCCTCTTAGGATTTCCCCCTTGCTAGCACTGTGTGACATTCTGCAAGTGCAACAGGGGTTGCCCTTACAGATGAAGGCTTTGAAAAAGCAAAATGTTTGCCAATGCAATGACTCCCAAGACCCCTACCCATCTACAATGTGGATGGAACCCACAATGAAGGGGGACTGATCACTCACACAGTGACCCTCAGTATCAAGATAAAGGATCACTCTGAAGAATGTCAACTGGAAGACGGGAGAAATGACATTTGACCAGTGTCCATTGGAATGTGAAATGTCAAGGATGGGTGTAGAGGAAGAAGATGCAGAAGAAGAAGAGGGAGAAATAGAGGAGGGAGACCATATATTTGTGACCCGGATATATACAGAAGAGGAAAGGAACATGTGGTGAGCACACACTCTCAGAAACTAGCAGAGGAGGCACAAAGGGAGAGAAAGAAGAATATGGTGGAAGAAATGGTGCCAGCACACTACTTGGAGGAGTTTAGGGAAGTTTTCACAAAGGAAGGGTTTGATAATAACCTCCCCCAATGAAGACAATGGGATTATGCCATTGAGCTAAAGCCAGGGGCCAAACCATTCTCCAGCAAGGTATACCCACTCAGTCTGGAGGAACAGAAACAGCTGGATGAGTTCCTAGAAGAAAACCTAAAGTTTGGAAAGATCCAACCATCCAAACCTCCCATTGCATCACCATTCTTCTTCATCAAAAAGAAAGACAGGAGCTTGAGACCAGTGCAAGACTACCGACAGCTAAATGCAATAACAATCAAAATTCATAAATTAGGTCATTTTTATTGAGATGAAGGAGAACCACTACCCACTACCACTAATATCTGAGGTGATCCACAAATTATGCCGAGCATGCATCTTCACCAAGCTGGACATTAGATGGGGATATAACAATGTCTGAGTCAAGGAAGGGGACAAGCATAAAGCATCCTTCATCACCAACCGAGGACTCTTTGAACCACTAGTCATGTTCTTTGGGTTTACCAATTCTCCTGCAATGTTTCAGACAATGATGAATGAGATCTTCCATGAATTGATCAATGAGGGATGTGTCAGCACCTATATAGGTGACATCATGATTTACTCATCAGACTTAGAAGAACACAGAAGTACAAGCACGTGCTGGCCCTACTACAAGAACATGATTTGTACCTCAAACCAGAGAAGTGTGAGTTTGAGAAGGAGAAGGTGGAATATTTGGGACTAGTGGTGAGCAAGGGGAAGGTGGAGATGGACCCAGTAAAAGTGGAAGGAGTGAGCAGGTGGCCAGTCCCCAAGACAAAGAATGAATTGCTACAGTTCCTGGGCTTTGTCAACTTCTACCATCACTTCATCCAAGGCTTTGCAAACATTGCCAAACTGCTGCATGAACTGACAGGTAATAAGGCATGGAACTGGGGACCAGAGCAGTTGAAAAGCTTCCAAGCACTCAAGGTAGCAGTAATGGCAGCACCAATCCTGGCCTTTCCAACAGATGAGGACCTGTTCCAAGTGGAAGTAGACAGTTCAGACTTTGCCAGTGGTGCAATTCTGTCACAGATGCAACAAGGAACCTGGAAACCAGTGGCCTATATGTCCAAAGCGCTCAACCATGTGGAAAGGAATTATGATATACATGATAAGGAGATGCTGGCTATCATGTGGGTTCTAGGAGAGTGGAGGCACTATCTACAGGGGATGAGGCAGCCATTTGAGATTTGGATGGACCACAAGGACCTGGAATACTTCATGATGGCAAGGAAGCTGAACCCCTGACAGGCCAGATGGTCACTTGAATTGGCAGACTATGATTTTATCCTGAAGCACTGATCAGGCCAACTCAATAAGATGGCTGACCTCCTCTCCAGATGCAATGATCATAAACAGGGAGTGGAAGAAGACAACACAGGAGTCACGGTATTGAAGCAAGAGTTTTTCTGAGCAATGAGGGGAGAGATTAGAGGAGAAGAGGAAGATATGATGAAAAGAATCAGAAAAGTGAAGAACATAGAAGGCAAAGTCAGAGAGAGAGTAAAAGGTGGAGAGAAGGATTGGAAAGAAGAGGAAGGAATCATCACATGGGAAGGAAGGATATACATACCAAAGGACAAGAAGCTTTGGGAAGTAATCATTCATCTACACCATGACATACCCACTGTAGGACATCCAGGAAGGTTTAAGATGATGGAGCTCATTCTGACGAACTACTGGTGGCCAAGGATACATGGAGATGTGAGAATGTATGTGGATGGGTGTGGCAGATGTCAACAAACAAAGACATTCCCAGCAAAACCAAGAGGGATGTTGGCCCCCAATGCAATTCCAACAAGGATTTGGCAGTATATCTCAGTAGATCTCATCACCCAATTGCCGCAGAGCCTGGGACATGATGCCATTATGGTAGTGGTGGACAG
>QFEC01003195.1:0-13804 GCA_003316585.1 Gomphus bonarii | reverse complement strand
TCTATTGACCTTTGTCTCATCTGACCACACAACCCTCTTCCAGTCCTCTACAGTCCAATGCTGGTGAGTAACAGCAAAATCTAACCTCTCCTTCCTGTGTCTCTGGGAGAGTATAGGCCATTTCTTCTTTGCCACAGCCTTTAATCCAGCTTCTTTCAGCTTCCTGCACACAGTTTGAGTGGAGAGAGGTGCATTGATGATATCCTAGTAACTTGTACTGAATTTTGAGCTTTTTGAGAGCTGATAAGGTAGGCAGCATGTCAAATATTAGCAGGAGAAAGCTTGGATGGGCATCCTCCAACAGCTTTTGGAAGGTCAGGGCAGTGCTTAGAGCGAAGTCTGCAGATGGTGGCATGGCCTACACCAGTAGAGAGTTGAATATGGGAGGTGGAATGGCTAGCATCAAGCTGAGAAAGGATATAGTCAACTTGAACAGGAGAGAGGGATTTCATGGTTTGTTGAAGAAGATTGTTATGATCTATTTGTTCAATGTTGAACTATTTGTGATCACATGAACCAATTATAACTCTGACACAAGTCATGTGACCATACAAACCTAACTATACCTCTGATTGTAATCACACATTTGAAGGCAACAAAACTGGTCCAATGAGTCACTGTCAAAAAATTGCAATATCTCAACCAATAAAAATTATTACATAAACATGAGGAGACCAATCAAAAGCTGAGATGCAGGGGTATCTGTGAGAATATTTCAGATTTTATAGATTTTTATTTGGTTCATAAAATTCAGAGCAAGTGAAAAGTGCCAAACATTGGACCAGTTTTATGAGTCACTGTACATACATACATGAACAGAATCACATTTAAATATTAAATGAGAATATCAAAGGCCATTCAAACCAAACCTTGTTCTCACCAACCAAAACAACATATGTTGAGCCACCCAAGTGTAATTGAACAGAATCCTGGTTCACTCAGTTGTACCAAACAAAGGCCATGTACATCAAACAACTCTCACCATTGCTAAGTATATTCCATCCTCACTTCAGTTGCTTTGGTTCACATATGGTCACACATCTCCTGTTTCCATGCCTTATAGTAATAAGTTACATTTCTTATCCCTCATTTCCTATCCCAGTCCCTTATCTCCACTCTTGTTTGATATTTAAATGTGATTCTGTTCATGTACATACTTCAGTCAGAAATCAACTTAAGTCCCATGTTCTCTTCTGCATGTGGTCATTCACTCAGTCCCAAATAATTCAGTTACCATATTAGACATGGAAATGGGGGATGTATGACTGTATGTGAACTGAAGTAACTGAAGTGAGGATTGAACATACTTAGTAACTGTGAGGGTTGTTTGATGTAGATAGTCTTTGGTTGGTACAACTGAGCAAACTGAGGTTCAGTTTGATCACACTTAAATGAATCAACATATATGGCTTCAGTCAGTGAGACTGAGGTTTGGTTTGAACAGCCTTTGACAGTGGAGAGAGTTACAGAGAGAGAGTTATGGAGAGAGATCACATAGGTATCAATAGAGAGACTAAATTGATATTCAAACTAGGGAGCTAGCTACAAAGGTATGTGTTGAGGTATTCCATCTCACTATCTACTGGGTAACATCTGTTGCACACAAGCCACGTAAGGTCACATGACCTTTCTCTGTTTGGCAATGGAACTTTGGAACTGTGACTGTCATTAATATATATAGTATCATACTGTAGTAGTCTTCCCCTTAGTGTTTGACTTAACACTAAGGGTAAGCACCTACCTTTCTTTTGTAGTTCAGTTCTGCTAATGACCTACTGTAGATTACTTGTCAACAGGTAGATACAAAAGAAACTCAGTGTTTGACTTAACACTAAGGATTACTTGTCAACAGTATGGATGTTTATATAAATGCAGTGGCCTTGGTTTTTAAAAAAACAACATAGTCTGAATGTAGAAGAGATAATATAATAGACTATGGAGTTACTACAAGGGGAAAGTGTGTCATATGGAGCAATGGAACATGCTAGAAGGTGATGCAAGGAATGACAGAGGTGGTGATGTGGAGATTCATATGTCAGACATGACATGATGATGATAATGGAGCAGGGTGATGTGTGCATGGTGATCATATGAAGAACTTGGAGTGGGCATGTTTGTTACAAAATGCTTTAGAGGGGTGAATATAGTTTGAACATGACTCAGAGGTAGATAACTAAGGATGCTAAGGTAGAGATCTATTTGAGGGAATCTGGGATCTAACACTGAATCACATTTGGTGTCATTTATTTGAAATAAATAGCATATTCCTATGACTTGTAGTCCTGTGACTGGTTGAGTCACAAAATATTAAGAGTATTTGAGCTGGACTGCTGGGCTAACCTTTAATAAGTATTAGATCAGATCCAGAGAAATCAGAGCCAAGCTATTAGTACTTTTGCCTTTTTAGTCATAATTGACTGCATTGTTGTACATTGTAGGTCCACAGGTGAAATAGTCAGAATAGAGTTGGTTTCTGGCCATTCTTTGGACTTTTGGAAATTATAAGTTTAGAATAATTCATTCTTAATGGGCTAGTCAAAAACTGTACCTTTTTTTTTGTTAGCCAATTATGATTGTTTAAGTGAATGTTTTGGTGGAGACATTTGGATAGGAGTATATAGCCAGATATTTCTTAAATATCTTGAAATCTTACCCCTTTGACAAAATGTTATAAAATCCCTTATAGGGGTAGCTGTTGTATTGCAAAAAGTTTACCAGCAGTTTGACTGTGAGTGGGAAGATGGGATTTCTGCAAAGCAATTGATAGATGAGACACTAGAGTGAGTATACCCATGATTATTATATATATGATTAACTACAGTACTATCTTTTATAGTTTGGCCTCTATGATAGGAAAGAGTTGACCACTTGTGATAATGATAGAATGATTTTAATTAGCAATGCAACTCATTTCACAGCTCCTATACATATAGTTTGAACTTCTCTGCAGTATCCATTGACCCCTGAGTAATTCCTTTGTTACTTGAGTACAGTATACCCCCATCCATTCACTGTGTTACCTCTACTGCCACTACCTCCTCTCATACTCCCACATAGTCACTGCAGTCCCCAGTGATTACACCATTTGAGTAACATATAGTATGACATACCACATACTCATTTTCACTATCTTACCATACACTCACAACATGCTATGCACCCATTTTTACCATTGCTGCCATTTTTCACCTCATGCACCTGCATCTCTGGCTCACACATGTGTATGCTATGAACAAACACTCAGTATGCTATATGGTCTATCATCTATGCTTCAATGGCTGGAGGATAGTACTCATAATTGGATTATGCTTTTGATAGAGGTAAGTAAAAATTCAAGAGGGGAGAAATAACTGCCAGGAGTATGGACAAATTGAATAGATTAGATAAATATATTGTAAATTGAATTGAATAGTATTAAATTTTATATATCATTTGAAGACAGTTCTAAAGGTCTTGTGATATGTAGATCTAACTTACATGACTTTGCAAGTGAGGTCATATGTTATCAAATATGATTAGTGTCATTCAAAGATGTTATGTTAAGCCTATTTTTGATCTTGTATTTGAGTTCTTTTTTCACAATTTGACAGTTTTTTTTGTAAAATGGGCCTAATATGAAGCAAACAGGAACACAAAAATGAGCTACTTTGAAACCACCACAAGATGAATTCTCATAAACAGGATATTTCAAATGAAAATGAAGTGTTCCGCACTCCTTTGGCATATCCTACATATCAAGCTCCACATATCCAGGTCAAGAGAGATGTTTTAATTTACTAGTTTTATTTTTATCTTATTTTTTATTTTTCACCCTTGAACTTGGGACCTTGAGATGCCTATGAGGAAACACTAGAGTTATCAGGGTTGTCAGCTGTCACCTTGTGCCTAGCCATCATGAAGTGGACAATCTCAGTAAATTTCAAAATCCAAGATTGGAACAGGAGTGCAAACAGGAGAACTTTGAACGACCTTATTGAAGTATTGGATCAGCGCATGACTGGAGTGCCTGTATTACATCTAGGTAGCGATTCAAAATGGCGGCATAGAGATTTTCCTTGACGAGCTACAACGAAAATCCTTCGTACCACAATCAATATATGCTTTTAGGCCACTTCTCCTTCCCAACCAACGTGTTATACTTCTTGAGCATCTGTACCAGCTCCACATTCTTAAGGAATCTTCTAGACACCAGCACCTATTGACGGCCATAAGTGAACAGTAAGTACTCGTAAGGTGAATACAAGGATCAAGACATACCAAGAGCCAAGCACGCAGGGCCCCCCAGCCAGCTGCCTGATGAATGAGAAGCCAGTACTCGTCAATAAACGCTTCAACACCCGCTAGGTAATTCCCAATGAAGAATGATCTGAGGGATCAACGCCACAAAATTCAAGGCCATATACTCAACAACGAACGTTTAACCCACCTGTTTAACAAGATCCATCTTCCCCATAAGGCACATATTACCTTGTCCTCGTCCGGCACATCTGTCAATTCAAATATTTCTTCCTCTTTATCCAGAACGAACCAAGATTGATGTCCAAAAACGTCGAGTGGTAAAGAAGACAGATGGTCGTAAAGATGCGGTCCTGTGGGACGATAGGTCTTTGGTTGAACGCTAGCCAATGGATGACCGGGGTCATTGACAATAGGATGAGCTGCCCCATGTTGATCAAATGAAGGAGGGGGAGTGGGAGGCCTGGATCTAGGTAATGCTTCGGGCAATGTGAGTCGCGAAGATGACACGATCGACATGGCCAAGAGCTCAGGCGACGGGACGCGAATATCGTCCGGCCCGAGTGGCGCATCTGGGGTGGCTCGGTGTGATGAGGTAGATACCTCATTAGAAGTAGTCGCTTTTTGGAGTGTTATAGATGGAGTAAGAGAGTGAAAACGGCCGAAATTTTCCGGAGACCCGTAGGGAGTCCCAGCATACTCTTCACGAGGTGCCACTTCTGATACAGGAATAGGTTCATTATCTTTTAATGACAGACTATTGTTTGTGTCTCCACAAATAGGGCTGTCCTTCTTGGGAGAAACCACGGGCAGTGAAGAAACGCTAAAGCATGGTGATCAAGAATCTGCTTATTATCACCAACATCAAAGTACACACCGTCTGGATTCTTTCATACGAGCCACAAGTCTCAAGTTTTCCTGGTCTAGGTTAAGATCGTACTCAATCTCGCTGTGATCCCATATAACATGCTTTCTTAGGGCTTCCCAGCTAGAAAACACGCCAAAGAGGCAGCACAATGGACATTCTCGCTTTGGATGCATGACCTCATATGTATACAAATCACCCGATGGTGAGATGTATTCGTAAGTTAATGGTACTTGAGGACCATTAAAGGTACGAATATTTGCCTCCGACTGGGATTGGATATTCAAGTCTCGACACCAAGCTCTGGAGCTAGCTCGAATGTTACGGAGAAGAAAGGGAAGGCGATGAGTACGGTAGAGGTATAACGGGTATACTAACAGGGTCTGGAAAGCATCGACAAGAGGTTGAGGCGGTGCCATTTCTCCGGTGTTTGGAATGCTTGCTGGAACAATATCTTTAGGAGAAATTGACATAGGGGTGAGACCATCTCGCTCTTCAGGAGACATAATACGCCTGCGGGAAGCACATGATCCAATACTTCTGCGTGAGAGAGAGCGGTGAATTGAAGATCGGCTTTTCAAATTGGAAACGGGGGGATTAGGTTCCACACGACTATTGTGGCTAACTGAAGCTGAATTAACCTTCAGTTCAATATCGCGGAAGTCGACAGCCGGGATACACTGGGATAGGAAAGGTGACGGTGACTTGGTATTGTGACTACCTGGTTCCACGCCGGCAGGTGATGGAGACTCGGGTCTCCTATATGGGGGTCTGTGGGGTAACAGATATGGGAAGGTAATTTTCGAGAGAGATTGAATTGGCGAACGGCTTTTCGAGTTTGGAGCGGGAGGATTGGGTTCCACACGACCATTGTGGTCAACTGAAGTTGAACTAGCCTTCAGTTCAACATCGTGAGAGTAGACAGTGGGGATACACTGGGATGGGAAAGGTGATGGTGACTTGATGTTGTGACTACGTGGTTCCACACTGGCAGGCGGAGACTCGGGTCTCCTGTATGGGGGCCTGGGTGGTGACAGATATGGGAAGGTAATTTCCGAGAGAGATAGAGTTTTTGCTGCGCAGTTTTCCACACGGGATCTAGTGGATGATGTTGAGACATTACTTGGCTCAGACGAAGATGAGGGCGAATCACTGTCTGAACTACACTCTAAAGAACTCCCGGATAGCCCTGCGGAGGGAAATTTATGATACAGGTGTCGTGAAGGAAACTTGCGAGCTGCCCTCATAGGCATCCGGTTCAAAAGAGGAGCTAGTCTAGGGTCATTGCTTTTCTTGATGTTTTTTGCCACTCGGGGAGCACTTTTCCGTGCAACCTGGGGCTTAACAAGACCACGCACGGATGCTAAACGTTCTGGCGTCTGATATCCACTATAGTCTACTATCCGTGGCCGGTGGCTGGATTCATTTCTCGAATTAGCTGCCTTTCGTTCCTGTGGCATTATGTGACCATGTTGCGATGTCTGTGATCCCTGATTTCGGTCTAATCATAGGTCTACTGTTTGAAGTGATCCTTACCTCAGAATGATGAACTGGAGTTATGATATGCCTTTTTTTACCAGTGCTCGAGGTGAAACGCTGGTCACTTTTTGGATCCACAGATGAGACGGGGGAGGTATGTAAGATCTGTGGAGCTTCGGCTGCTTTGTGTATTGATTTTCCGGCTTCATATAATCATGAGTTACCAGAATTGGACGGACGTACCCTGAAACAGGGGGAAATTATATTCAATCATGAACTCACTATCTGACCCTCTTGGTCGTCTTCGCGGAGAAGTTAAAACGCTCAGCGAACCACTTAACTTAATGTTCGAGGATCAGCTAGAGAAATATTTTTACAATATATCTATATCTTACGTGAGGTGGTAATGACATCCTACACTCCTCCAATGACATTCCACCGGCAGAAGAATGAGACCCGTGTCGACGTTTGTGTCCACTGGAAAGGGACGATAACCTTTTGATATCCAAGTTATGATCAACTTTGCCAACAACCTGGAAAGAATATTCGATTGTATCTGTGTCGATGACACAATTTTCAAAAGAGGCTTGCCTTACGTGACTCTCCACGATCAGAAGGGGCAGGAACCCGGTCAGGGAAATTGTGAGCGGAATCCATGTCTTCTCCCCATATCATTCTTTCACGAATATCGGCTGCGAGATCTCGTGGCCGTGTTTTCCTCATCCCTGAGTCCTATACTGGCGGCGCAGTGCAATAACATAAGCACCAGTATTCTTTGTGTGAGGTCACGTGATTGCGTGACTGGCATTTGATTTTGGTTGGTGTGAGCAAAGTCTGTGCTTTCTAGAGGCACGTGATTAGCTCAGAGCACAATATCCACTTTTTGTTTGGCTGCGCCATATAGTCCACATCATCTACAATTATTTAAGTATATAAAGGCACAGTTTTTTCTTCACCTCGCAGTTTCTCGCAGTTTCTCACAAGAGCACTCGATAACCACAGCTTCGAGTCTCCTTCCGTTTGTTTTACCCACCCTTTCCACTTTCCCATAATACTTCTTTAGTTTCTGTTTGCTCTAGTTCTTTGCTTCCCACCGGCTTGAGCACGGCCCGGGTCTGTCCGGCTGCGCAAGAGAGTGGCGGCGACAGTTTCTGCTTGCCCAATCACGCACAAACGAGAGAGATGGAATGCTTTATGTTAGGAAACTTCGGAAGTTCTAACTTACATTACATAAGACACTAGGTCTTTTACCCTCGTAAGTGAAAGTTTGCATTCGTCTTTCCTTCCGTTTGATCTAATTACTAGGTAATTCTTATACCTGGTTACTATTAACTGAGACGCTTCTTTTTGTTCTAGTTGCACCGTGTTCCAACATTGTGTGTTTGGTGTTCGCTGTCAATGGCAACCGAAATCGCGACGCTCAAAGTGAACGACACCTTCACCCCGCAGTTATGCGAAAGGGTAATTGACTATCTGAAGAACCCGAGCGCTCCAGGTCTCCAATCGCTAGGATGGGGTCGCACTGCAGAAGACCCCAACACAATCATTTGGGTTTTAAGTACGAGTTTCGTTGTGCACTGTGGTTAAACATCCTTTATAACTTTCCCAATCGACGGTTTAGATTGGGACTCTGTAAAGGCTCATCAAGATTTCATGGAAGCACCTATCTATCCTGAATTCGTCGGCACCATCATGGCCTTTTGCAGCGCCCCAATCTCTCTATTTCACACTTATTTGACACCTTTCCCACCTCCCGAGATTTTCCAAGCTGGAGTGTTAGAACTTGCCATCTCAACCAGGAAACCTGGAATTACGTCTGAGGTGCTGCAGACAGCCAACGCCAAGCTCCTGGCGCTTGCACAGAAAGCAACAGGCTATCATTCTCATTTCCAGGGTGTCAAATTTGAGGACAACAATGTTCACATTTCACTTGTAGCATGGGACTCTTTGGAAGCCATGGAGGTAGGTGTCTTCTGTGCAGATTAAGTCATTGATTCATACCCTTCTAGTCTCATACTGCCACATTGTCGAACGAAGCCCTTAGTGCAGCAGCGAATCTCATTGTATCAGAAGCGTCGCATGTGTATCACGTGAAGCTCCAGCATATGTAAATGCATGCCTGGATGACATGTTTTCTTTCCGTATTATCCCTGTACAATATCTGCCTACCACGTGGAAATAGCCCATTCTGATGGATTTATTAAATGATCGATCCCTCATGTCGCTTTCTCTGTTACCATCCACATAGCGCTTTCCCTCAGTGGATGATCTCAAAAGCATCTCCTCTTTATATATTCTATTCCCCATACATCCTTAACGGTTTACTGGAAAACCCCAACACGAACGGAAACGTCCTCCCATCTTCTGTTAGGTTGTTCAAGAATAAACCTACTCTTTATAATCATGTCAAGCCATAGATCCCAACCTTGGTGCTCAGCTTCAAAGTGGATGTCATTTCTGTATTGATAATGTTCTGACATTAGGCCACGCTGCTTATCAGCTCATCGTATCCGCTAGTGACATAGAGCTGTTCTGTGCGTATCGTCGGAGTCCTTGTTGTACTTAACACCAACTTCCCATCATTCCTCAAACCTCATTGCTACGAGTCTCAATAAGGAATTTAGTTGGCAAGGATACCAAGCAGCTATACCAGAGAATATCAAGAATTGATAGACATACAGGATACCCCATCTTTTATCTGTACACACTCGAGGGTCGAGCTGATTTCAAAATCCTCGTGAGTTATTGTGCCCTGCACAATATGCTATGCGGTGACTTATCAGATCGGGGACAACCTGAGTTATAGAACTAAGACGTACGCTTGATGGTGGCCGTGTCACGCCTCCCGTATCCCTTAAGCTCTGGTTATCAAAAACGATAGACCCTAATGTATTGGTCGTATGGGTCATCTCCACACCGAATTGCCGTGCAGCGAAAGGACTGTCAGGCTTGCAGGGGCATGCGGAGGTCTTGCAATGACATTCTGATGGGAATGCTGCTTGTCGTAGCTTCTGTCGGGTATTGAGACTGCAAATGCATGAACCAAATGCGATCTCCAACGGTAGAGGAAGAACATACGTTGCAAAGAAAGAGATTGCAAATACTAGGAGCATCATTTCCATTAATGGTTATTTTTATTGGAATACTAGAGGAATAATACGGACATTTCGGATATATCATATAAAAGCCAAGATACACGACTAGTACACGATAAGTTGAGATACCGTAATTTTAAGTTGACGTGAATCTCGTACGATTTTTATGAGGACCTACAGCCTCAAGTCAATCAAAACGTCAAGGTATATGTCGCGATGTGACAAACTGACGAAAATTCACACAAAATGCTATGATTGTAGCACAGATACTGCACCAAGTGTCATCTACGCCTCAGGTGAAACAAAATGCGGTAGATACCAAGTTGTTAAACCATTTTCTTAATGAACTCGATGTATGAGAGACATTCATATGTGAAATATCAAATACTCACCAACTGTATACAACAAAAGCCGATCGACCACTTTTTGGGTGCTATAATGATCACTATCACTATCCCGTCGCTGGAACAAAAACAGGAATCAAGCTCACCGTCTATAGTTCGGTCTATGACGAAGAAGGCAGAAACACAGAGAGAAGGTGTTTAGAATATCAATCGCTGCGCTTAAGGTCATGGTTGTAGTCAGAAGCCAATGATAGTTCATGAAAAAGTTTGACAATGTGCTTGATCGTACGAGGGCGACGACGCGAAAAATGCCGAATGAAACCCGTAAAACGGTTCCGAACCATATCAGCACCGGTAGTATCAGATTCTGTGAAAATAAATATACGCGGTAGGCAAAGAAGGACTGTTGCAACGAGACATCGTGAAAATCTTGATTCTCGCTCCTATAGAATTATTGGACGCACTTGTACGATGGATCCTTCGATCGGAGATAATGTGAGTGCCATCGCAAGAGACCATACAATTTTATCAAGTCCTTCAGGTCGGCCGTAATATATGATCGTCCAGAAGAAAAGTAGAGACCAGATCCCAATCGTGTGGATAGTTTCAATGGTCCTGCGGAGTAGATAAGTCGATAGGGCTGGAGTAAAACTTGGGTTAAAGCCAACCAAACAATTCCGACCTCAAATTGTGCACGAGTTGTATGTAAGCAGGAGAAAAAATAGAGAGGTAGATACACTAACAAGTATCCGAACCCACATTACATCTCTGGAGCTGCGCTCCATATAAAGGGAAGTTTGGAGGGTTATAATTCCATAAAGAACCGTCGCGAGCAGGACACCAATCTCCACAACTCCAACCTGAAGAGTTCGTTCAGACATCAAATAGAAGAAAATGGAAGATGGGAGAGCTCACATATGCGAGCAAAATCTTCTCTACATTTAAAAGAATAGACCAAACAGAATGATTCGGCAAAGTGCGAGACAAAATAAATATTTATGGGGGACTACTCATGTCCGTATTTCGAAAAGTTTCAGAACAATTTCCTTATAAGGGGTACTGAAACCTTTCTAATTATTTGGTCTTTAGGTTCCTCTAAATGCTTGATGAGAGTAGGCCACTCTTCGAGTATTTACGGTGGTTGTATTCACGAGCGGCAATAAACCATTTCAATTGATTATGAAATGATTGAGTATTACTCTTGGTGATTTAGGACAGGTATCGCCCCATCAGTATCTGAAAAGTGAAACCTGAGATCAGTCAGTCTTATTAGCATATTGTAAAGGGACCATAGTAGTACACAAATATCCACGGACCATGCCGGACTACGCCGGACACTAACTCCCAACGATCAGTGTTACGATCGTATGTTATTTAATTAATGGTATGGGGTTCAGCTAATTTAAGCATAGCTCAAACATGGACGCTATTGGGGAGTTTCAGAATACCACACTACCTTACATCGTCCATCCAAGTAAGGGACATTGCAACTCTCACTAGTTGGACTAACACTTTACTTTGAAGCGAGGGAGAAGTTCCTTCCTCTCCTCGAGGCTCAAAAGCACCAAATATCCAAAACGCCCAAGAAGACCTTCCAGTATGGATCCACCGAACGACACAAGGTGAGTGAATCAATGCTATTGACCTAGATCTGAAAGTGGTTCAAAGATCGACATTTATTACCCTACCTCTGGAAGCTCACACTTTCCCATTTTATTCTTTGTATACGGAGGCGGATTTGTCACTGGCTCGCGAGAGCTCTATCCTGGACTTGTTTTTGACAACATTGGAGCTTTCTTCGCACGACGAGGGATATTGACGGCTATCCCTGACTATCGATTGGCACCGGAGGCCACTTATCCTGGTCCTGCAGAAGACGTTCGAGATGCCATTAGGTTTACTCTCGCCTCTTCTGATGTGAACGCTGTAGGCAGTGGCGCAGACATCAATCAGGTGTATATGTTTGGTCATTCTGCTGGTGGCGCCCATGTGTCAACATTGCTCTTGAACGAGGATATATTGACAGACCAAGACAGAAGTCATATCAAGGGTGCGATTTTAATGAGTGGAATGTACGGAAGCGCGCCATACCTCACGATGTATTACGGAGAACCCCCAGAAGACATAGACGAGAAGTGTCCGCTTGGACTTCTTAACAGTAAGTCATCCGAGAAGGTGAGTTCCAACCTTGTTTACATTCTGACTGTCTAATAACACTTCGACAGGTTACGCAACTCTTTCCGCACAAACTATTCCTTCTCCTGAGTGAGAAAGAGGATCCCGTCCTTGCGGAAATGGACGAGACGTTTCGAAAGGCATTGCATGAGAAGAGAGTCACTAATTTCCATTCTCACACCTTGATGGGACACAACCATGTCAGTCCAGAAGTCTCTTTGTCTTCAGGTGAAGGTGAGGAGTGGGGTGAGGAAGTAGCGCGCTGGATCAAAGTTTGAGTAAGTATGCATAAGTGTTATACATGACATACATGCTCCGTTATGATCCAAGCACAGCTTCTAAGAAACCATTTTTTCCTATCATATCAAACTTTGTTGGAACTTGTATGACTCCACAATATTACTTGCTCAAATAAAAGCTAGGGACGTTTCTGGACTCGAATTTTGATTATCAAGTTGGTTCGGTTGTCAGGTCCTATTTCAATATACGAAGGAAATAGGATAGGGATAACTCATATTGACTATAACCTAACTCAATGTTGACCTACATAGTCATTTTTTCTCATAAGTAAACATACAGTAGTCAGGGTCGATAGGTACAGTATTACTAACATATTTATCCATTATTTATCCTTTGGTGGAGACGGCGCCAGATGCAGCAAGGATGATTGCTCGCTATGTCCTGTTCATCACTATCGTGTTTACATCACTCATATGCTTCATTCATATTTCCATCTATGGGTTTCTATCAATTATGGTCATTTGCATCAACGTTCCCATTCTCATTTCGAGCTGATTTTCAAATCATCATTTCTCAGTCAATTCATCACATATTCATCTGAAACTTAAAGTATGATCCTTCCTGTATATTGCCTTGGTGCTCCCACCAGTAGAAGGTCCACATATATATATTTAAAATGCATTTTTTGGCTAGCCCAACACTCCACCCCATCTGTATCAAAGAACTGGGGAGCTCAAAGTGGTTGTTAAAAAATTCTGAGAATAATCACATACCTTCCTTAGTATTTTATCCTTTTTTTCAGAATTTTTTTACACTCTTGAGAGCTCTATTGTATCAGTAACACATGCAAGTGAGCCACATTAATTCATAATGTCAAATTATTTAATTAATCAGACTACACATATTTATGATTGGGTATAAAAAAATTCTAGAGCAAATAAATACTACACAAGTTCTGTGATTATTCCCAGAATTTTTCAACAAGCTTGAGCTCCACAGCTCTTTGATACAGGTAAGGGTAGATATTTGGATTAACTAACAAATGCATTTTTAAATAAAATTATTTGAGACTCCTACTGTTAAGAGCACCAAGTAAATATACAGGAAAGATCAGGTTTCAGTTACATCTGTCAAGAAATGACCAAGAAATGACAATTTGAAAATTATCTCAAAATGACAATGGAAACATGATACTAGCAAGGTCACATGCAAATGACAATATGTCAGGGTTCAGCTTGGGGTTCAGTTGTTTCTTCTTATTTACACTCCCACACCTTGCATCTTCAATTATGTAATAAGCTCTGGAGTAGGGTATAGGGTTGTGACTGGTGTGATGGTTACCCCTCAGCATGATCTCTAAAGATTACTAC
>QFEC01003189.1:0-14319 GCA_003316585.1 Gomphus bonarii | reverse complement strand
GATAGCATGTTACTACCACATGCCTGAGTCCCTATGCACCCTTAACACCCTCTCCCTTGAAGCTGACCATTGCAGTCATGCACTTGTGTCTTGGTAGCACTCCATTTGAATATGTGTGACACATGCCTGTACCTCCACGCAGCCTCACTTAGGCTGGTGTGAGCCTCTGCCTCCTCATCTGTGCTCTCCTGCACTGTATATAGCCTCATGGCACGGCTTCCTACACTTGCCTTCAAATGAGGATGTTGCTGCCACCACCCACCCAGGTCCTGATGATGCAGCCTGCACTACAGACCCCACTACAGATCACGTGTCATGCAAGACCAATAGCATGTACCCTTGCAGCAACGTTTCCGAGGCTGTTGCAGACCCTGGTCGGCCCTCTCACATTCCTTATCACTGGTATTAAATGTGCCCCAGACACATCATCAAGCCACATGGGTGTGAAGGGTGGGCCACCACTGATTTGTCACCCCTTCATATCTGGCCCATCGCAAAGTTGGCAGGAGATCCACCATTAGGCCCTCCGCTATGCATATCTGCCCATGTTTCAAGCAGCCGCATGGAATGTGTGATCACATGATCGCTGACACATGCGTTTGGATAGCATGTTGCTGCTGCCTGTTCTGGCTCATTCCCAGGCCTTGAGCCATCACTGGGTCTTGGTCCTGCTATGTCCTCGATCCTGCATCCCATCATCACTCACACGGCCCTCATATGTGATGCCCCTAGGCCTCCACCCTATACCATCAGGGCAGGCACCTGGCAGCTGGCCAGCTACCTTCCTTGGCCATGGATGGGCTGTGGCAGCCTTACACATATTACCAAGCATGATCCCCATGCACCCCTGTGTCCATGACCTCCCTTGAATGTCCACCAGTGCACTGAGCCCCCACATGGATCTCGGTCCCTCCCTCAGTCCCTACTTTGGTCTCGGTCCAGATGACCCACACCTCAGTCTTGGTACTCAGTTCACAGGCTCTCATGCCTCAGTTTGGAAGGCTCTCATGCCTTGGTCTGATGGACTTTTTGCATCGAGGCACTGCAATCTAGAGAGGCGGTGATGTCAGGGGATGGCCTCCTGCTCACCAAGGTCTATTCTTTTTCCTTTATATATCCTCTAATTCCTACCTTTGTCCCTCTATTGATTCCTTAGTTTCGTCCTTACCTATCCTTGTTTCACTGACTGTGACATGACTTACTCACATCACAGTCACTAACTATATAGTTGGCTATTTAGGTAAGGGGTCCTCACCTTATTCTCTTTTGGACCCCCTTACCAGGTATGCCATCCACTGTATCTAGTTCTCATTTTCTACTATATACTCACTTTTGGGCCCCCGTACCAGTGGTTGATAGTAACTGTGGGTAGGCCTGGGGTTAGAGTCCCTAGGTTAGGCCTAGGGAGAAGGGCAGGGCTGTGGTGGTGTCCCACTGTCTTAGCTCCCAGCAGTTGCCCAAGTCGGTACCCAAGTAAGTTGCCCTTACAGCAGAGACCTTGCTAGAACCTCCTCAGCAGGCCTCACCCTTGTCACAACCTTATCCCCCTGAGACTCATTCTCACTAACCTTGCTTACCTTGCTTGGACTCCTTCCCTTTCCCCCTTTCCCTTCTGACTAATAGAACACCCAACTTCTTGGACCACACACCAAACACAAACTCCAAGGTTCACATCCCATAAAGGTCAAGGAGCTGTTGAAGACATGTGTTCTTATACTTCTGGCAATTTGAGCATGGTTTTCAGCACAACTCATGTTATACCATATCATGTCATCTAAAAGGTGTTGGTGAACTTTACATCTCAATATACAATAAATTTATCACTGTCAGGGATAACCTGTCTCAAACCCTGAGTTAAAACTGGGCCAGATCAGCCAAGAGTGCACAGAATGACTCAAGGTTTTTGACCAAGGCTTCCAAATCATTGGCATCTTCAGGCCCACAGGATAGCTCAGCACCTGCCCATGCAGTTCTCAAGCCAGAAGCCAAGACTTGAGGAGGGGTACCAAGGACTAAGGAGGGCCAAGAAGAGATCAACTCAACCCAAGGCCAAGCTCACTCAGGATGAAGGATACCTCAGTTCAGGCAGGCATCCTTCAGCCTGAATAGACAAACCTCAGCTTGGGTTCCCAGAAGTTGGCACCAGGGACAAGTATTTATAGAATGAGTCTGCATACATTTGGGCCTAAGAGAGGGTGAAGGTATGTTGAGAAAGCAGGGTATATACAATGGGTGTATATAAGTCAGATGGCTCACTAACAAGGGATCCAAGGTTTTCCTCTTAGGATTTCCCCTTTTCTAGGTAAAACCCCCTTTTTACTGTACATAAGATAGTCTTTAAGCTTCCTTATAAATGGCTGTTTCACTTGCAGATTAACATGGAGTACTAAAGCTTAGGGTCCCTTGCTAGTGAGCTATCTAATCTATATACCAATTGTCCATGCTCTACTTCCTCAGCATACCTTATCCTTCTCTTGGGCCGGAAGGTATCCACACTGGTTCTATAAATACCAGGCACCTCAGGAGCCAAACTCCTTGGACCCAAACCTCAGTTTGGGTACTTAGCTCCTATAGATCTTGACCTGAACTGAGGTATCTTTCCTTAGCCTAAGTAACTTGGCCTTGGGTCAAGTGGGTCTCTTCTCAGCCTTCCTCAGCCCTCAGCCTCCCACCTTAGATCTTGACTCACAGCCTGAGAATCCTGTGGGTAAGTTCTAAGCTGTTTAGTAGACCCAAAGGTGCTGAAGGTTCAGAAGGTCTTGCCAAAAACCAAGGGTCACTTGGTGCATTTCTGGCTGAGCTGTGTTTGTTTCAGCTCAGGGCTTGAAATGGGTTGTCTCCTGACAGAGCTGCTGTTACAATCACCCTCATTACTGATATTGTACATCAGTTAAAGGCATTGATACTAAACACAAGATTAGTAAAATCCAAGGTTCTGAGAACCTCACTCATGAATCTTTTTTTGGCTAATTGTGTCCTAAATGAATGCATTAATGTCAAATGTGGGGGGCTGAGTACTAGGGGCCAGTAATAGGTGGAGAAGAAATGAGAATGTTGCAACCATCACTCATCTTATATCTCAACCTCATTCAAAGAATTCAAACAAAAAAATTTCAGCCTGAGCTTGGCTATAGAGAGGGAATACTGTTAGGATCTCACTGGTAAGATCACCAGTTGCTTAGTTATCCTGATTGAGTAACCTCTTTGTCATATCAAGTAACCCTGATCAGCGTATTTGTTTTAGTCAGCCTCAGAGGCTAGATGTTAAGTCTAGAGTCAAGGATGTCTTATCTGAAAGGGTTTTCTGAAGTAGTTGAGCTGTTGAAGTCAAACTTGGATACCAAGTCCTTTGGACTTGGCTTCAACAAATGTGTTGTACCCTCTTATATTGTCTTGTTCTTATATTTATGGAGGTAACTAGGGAGAGATTAAATCAATATTCAAACTAGAGAGCTAGCTACAAATACATGGAGGTTTAAATATATTTGGAGTATGAGATTAATATAGAACAGGGTTATCTGAATGCAGAAGGAGAACTACATTAGGATGCAGGGGTGCTAAATGAGAAAGGGGGTCATGTAAAACTATGGAACATGCTGGAAAATGACACAAGGAATGATGGAAGGGATGATATGGAGGTCCATGTGTCAGAGTGATGATGAGTTGAGGATAACAGGATGGAGTGTGGTATGTGTGGATATCATATGAGGAGCTTGGAGGGGATCCAAGGGTGTGGAGTGTGATAGAGGGGTGAGTACAGCTTGGACATAATGTGGAGGTGGATGACTAAGGGCACTAGTATGCAGATTTGTCAGAGGTGATCTGGGATCTAACACTAGACCTCATTCACATCATTTACTTTATTTAATTGATTTCTCTGCTCATGATATTTTCCCTCATTTAGTAATTTCCATTGGACCTTGAAATGATATTTATAACACACCCTCACCCAAATTTATTTTGACTCATCAATGTTTCACCTTGCCATTATTTTAATTCCCATTCTGAGAATCCTCTTGTCCTTTTGATTTGAAATCACTCTTACTATTTGAAATACTAACCTAATACATATATAATGTGTATGTAAATTAGTAGCTCAGTAGTCATAAAATCAACTAAGATCTCCCCCAAGCTCCTATTAACCTTCACCCTTCTGAAATTAGGGATATAATGAGATCTGGATCACATAGCACATAAGCCAAGTCTTACTCTGAACCTTGTCAAAGTTACAACCTCACCAAGCTTATACAAGAAACCTTGTCCTCTGCAATCATAACAGTTGGAATCAATCTTGCATGCAGCTTCCATCCATCCCTTGACAGGAGCTACCAAAGATCACAAGCTGATCTATGGAATGACTCTACTGAGCTAGTGATATATAGCAATTCAGACTAGGCAGGTAACTGGGATAACTGCCACTCTAACAGATATGTCTTTGTTCTCAGTGGTAGGGTAGCTTGGGTTATACAAAAACAGTGGACTATTGCACTCTCATCCACTGAGGCAGAGTACATAGCCCTGACTGAATGTCCAGAAAATGTGCAATGGACAATCTCTCTGTTGCAACAGCTCTCTTCTGAGGTTGACCTGCCAATCATCTACAGTGGTTCTCTTGGTGTATCTCAGGGGAGTTTCATTTTGATGTGACGTTTACCGAACAAAGCGAAAAACCTGAGGGTTAGCTGAACATATAAATATATCTTGGCACATTTTGTGGCTATAATAATGCGAATTTGCGAAACCCCCGCGCCGATTTCATGGGTCGCGTTCCCGCCAGGTGCCATGGCAAAGTGTATCAGGGGTGCTCCTAGCGGCGGGCTGTAAGCAACCGTGTCGCTTTAACAGGAGAACAATGCATTAATTTCTACCTTGCGACCACCACCACCCGTGCCATCCATGCAGGACACTCAGCGCAGCGGTGGATATAATGTGAATAATTTCACACAGAAAAGTGGCACTGCAGCTTTGTCGAGGTATACACACTCTGAAGTAGGTCGTGGGGTGGGCGGAGCGAGGTCGTCGACGTACGACAGGAACGAATCCCGTGTCAACTATCTCCAAGGCAGCCAACGTAGACGTGCTACTTGGGACGAGGAAGCGGATGAAGACGTACCACGAACCGCCTATAACAGCGACAGACGCTACCGAAGTGCTGCTGCAAGCTCGATTCCTGATGCGAAGAGTTTCAGTAGCCACGATTATCATGCCCTGCCGTCTGAGCTCATGAGTTCCAGCTCGGTCACTGCGACACGTCACCGCGACGACACCTTCCACAGTTCGGACTCAGAGGCGCATCGTAAGACCCATACAACATTTAACCGCGTCCCGAGTTACACTGTCCGCTCTGAACGTGAACCCACGTCGTCCCGGACACGTCAGGATGCATCGTCGTCGTCTCGTCCCACAGCGCCGACTCTGCGTCCGTCGCGCCAGATGCCGATGCGCAGTGCTATCCACACCCGCCGCACTTCCCAAGCATCTCCAATGCATCCTCAGCGGAGACTCGCTCTTTCCAAGAGGGTCCGCTTCGACAAGACCCCGCCGGGGACTAACAATACATCGTTCTCGACTCGGCCACTGCCATCCACACATGAGCCCGACCACGCGCACACGCGCCCCGCCGAGCATGAGCAAGATCAGGAAGAGGTATTTGATGCCCGAAAGGAAGAATCATCCGACGTTCCAAAGCAAAAGTTTGCTGACCTTCAGAAGGAAATGCCAACTTCTGATGAAGCGGTGCCTGTTGTGAAGCCACGATTAAAGGCACACATCGTAACGATGCTTTGGCAGGCATTGAAGCGTCTCCTTGCGAGTGAGTAATTGATCACTTCCATTATTGTTATTATTGAGACTTTTACTTTACATTGATTTTCTCCGCCCTCATCTTACACAACCACAACCCCCCAATTAATCTCTTTATTTTTCAATAACCAGAACGACGTCGTTCGATACCCGTAACTCTCCATCCACTCCTTCGCGTCCCCACCGCCTCTCGCCCCACACTACTCACATGGGACGTCCGCAGGTCCCCGCTGTTGAGTGAGTCCACATTGAACGGAGTGAAGGGTTTGACTGGTATGTACGTCTTTCCTTTCTTGTTCATTTCAGGCAAATCCACTGCCATAGTTAATTGTTATTCATGCTCCCACTTATGTCCCCCCTTTTTTGTCCGTAATTTGATTTAATTTCAACTGTAAATCTCTAGAACCTGCAACATCCCCACCCACCCCTTCATTGCGCTTACTCGTCGAAGTTCCGGGTTTGCTTGATGCCCAATGGAGCGTGATGGTTATTCCCTTTGGCTCGACCAAAGGACGGCAGCAGACGCAACCGCGGGGTAACGCTGGTAGGTATCCTCCGTATTAGCTGCAGTATATCTTTTCCAGAGTTCGGAATCCGCACAGTCAATAACGCTTGCGACGTATTCCTCTTTTTCCATTTTCAATTGCCTCTACCCCCTCAAACAAAAAAAAAAAAAAGAAGACTCACCTAACACTTAGGCACCATCCCAAACGGTCCAAAACTTCCCTCCCAAGCTACCACGACCGCAACCATCCGCTGCATCGACGTCCTTCACGCACTACACGGACTATTGCAGCGCCGGATCAAGCAACACGAGTATTGGGCGCTCGAGCAGCCGCGCAGGGAGCGCGTCAGTAGGGTATTTTGGGAGAGGTGTGCGCCAAGGGGTAGAGTTGCAGATGCGGGTTCAGATCCGGAGAGGGGGAGGCAAAGGGGGAGAAGAGGGGACAGAGGAAGGAACACTAGAACTGGCGGATGGGACGAGAACCCTAATGCGGAGGCGAGTTTTGGGGTCAGGAGAATTGATTTGTTGGATGGGTGGAGGTGAGTTGTCATTTCATTTGCTTTGATTTATTTTGTTTGTTTTTTATGTGGTTGGTGAGAGATATGCTGATGGCCTTGTCATATGATTTATATATATTAGATGGCACGGATTGAGCAAAGCGGGTCCTGGGGAGTGGATTGTTCGTTTTGGACAGATACATGATGATTGAGTAATGTCGGTTTGTTTTTATTGTTTTATTTGTTTATAATGTTTTATGTCTTTAATTTGCCATGAGGGTTTGTAATAACTGCTAGCGTTAATGTGGGTATAGGGTATAGTATATAATATTTGGATATACGTTTCTTTTCTCTTTCTTTTCTCTTTTTATCATATTATGTTGGTGATGGGTGTTTTAGAGGTTTTATTATTATTGACGTAGATACCTATCACATGCACGTTCCAATATAGTAGGTTTAGGTTACCTTTAATTGAGGGAAAACCGGTAAGAACTCGAGTAGCTCACTTACTAGGGGCAGCAATGCTTCAGATGCAGTGTTCTTCACTCAGAAACCTGACGTGGCGTGCAGGGGGAAATCGATAACTCATTACAGTTCGATTCGAGCTATAAGTATTGTACCCCAGACATGCGTGAGCCAGGGTTGGGAGGTCGAACACGAGTGTATGTAGTGCTCACAGATGCTGCGTAGTGCTCGCCACAGATTCCCCTACGCCGTGACCCTTATGATAAAACTCATTTAAGTCGTTATGATAAACTGACTAATCGTAAAGATCATAGTCAAACGCCTAGGAACGAATATGATCATAAAAAAATAGCTATGATACAACCTTCTGATAAGGTTACTAAAACCTTAGGTCCCGGAAGGGGTGATGCGAAAACTCAGTATCATAACATCATAGATCCCGCTTTGCTCCATTCCCAGTACTCTTCCAGATGATGAATCTGGGTAATTCCTCTTCTGACAAATAAATCGAAGCCATCATCTGGAAACAACGATCCCACCAACTGATTGATATCCACCTTGATTTATGACAGAGCGCTGTGAGATTGAGTTCATGTATACCTCCCAGGGACCTCAGGTTTTAGCAGATTTCCTGGCAGATGAAATTCTACATCCATTGTGGATTCCCATGTGTGGAATTCTGAATCTCTGCCCTGAGAATGTCTTCTATCTAAACTGTCACCTTTGAAGCCAGACAATCCATCCAGTGGAAAATTAGACAGACACTGTCTGGAATAAAATCATTCATGATTGGCATATATGGAGGGGGAACACCACAGGTGTAGAGTTTAAAATCAGTCCACTATAAACTGTAAGATATAATAAAATCATTGATAGGATGCAAACCTTCACTTTGAGCCAAAGGTTAGATGGCAGGTAATACTACTTTAATTGCCAGTACACTGAGATCAGAACCTAGAACTTAGAGTTAATTGGTCAGTGCTCTTGAAAATAGTGTCTTGATGGTGTAAAGTACCAAAGTTATACTCATCTTCTAGTATGTTCCATTGCTTCACATGATATACTTCCCTCTTTCAGTAACTCTATAGTCCATTTTATTATCTATTCCACATTCAGACTTTGCTGTAGTTTTAAATACAAGCCCTCTGCATGTATATAAACCTCCATACCTTGTAGCTAGTTCTCTAGTTAAAATATTAATTTAATCTCTCTCTTGATACCTCCATGACCTCTCTCTGAAATTAGGGACAAGAAAATGTGGGAGGGTGCAACACATAAGTTGAAGCTAAGTCTTCTTAACTCCATACTCTTGGTTCAACTTCAACAGCTTGGACCCTCTAAATATACTTTTGGACATTACATCCTTGACCCCAAACTTAACAGTATATTCAAACTCTCACTCTTCATTGTCTATGAGGCATAGTACTTGATACAATATAAATCCTAGAACTCTTAGAACTATGTCAGGGGTATCAGTATACTAAACATCTCTAACCTGTAATGTCCCAGCCATGGCTCTAAATGCTCACTCACCTCTAACCCCTCTTAACCCTGTAAACTCTGTACAAGCCCCCAACCCCCAAATTCCAGAACTTTTTGACTTATTATTCAAACAAAATCCTCTTCAGTCCCTGTGAGGGTGACACAATTGACAATGTCATAACAACAAGATACTCCAATATTTAATGAGCTGATAAGAGAGTTTTCCACCTGGTGTAGCAGTAATCCTCAGTTTATACAAGGGTTATTAGCAGTAAACACATAAAGAGCCCACCTGGTGTAGTGATAATCCTCAGAGATCAAGCTGAGGGGTAACCATTACACCAATCACACTTATATACCCCAGCCCAGTGCTTATTATGTAATCCACAGACACAGGGCACGGAAAGGCATGGAAAGACATAAACAAGAAATGATAAACTGATAAGGAACTCCAAACTAAACTCCAAGCTGAACCCTGACATCACCCCCCTCTCAATGCACAATATCTTGGTGTGGCCTTCAAGAGTGAACTACCACCCTTTCCAGAAGTTTTGGCTCAAATGGGTTTGGGAGGGGGGGAGATTGGGAAGGTTTGGGTCCTATTCCAGAGGTCACAGGCCTTTACATATTTGGCAATATACCATCCCATTCCAGGCCACCAGTAGCTCCAAGACATGAGTTCAGTTGTCTTCCAGAAACCTGGATGACCAGTGGTGCTTGCATTGGGGTGTGCCTTGACACTATCATGCTGTAGCTTGGAGTCAAGAGGAACATATACCTTGCCATGGTAAAGAATAAGACCATTCTCTTCTGACCACTCTTCTCCTCAAAGATATACAGATGACCCAAGTTCCTTGAGAGCCTTTACAACCTTCTCATCTTGGTCTGTGCAGTCCCTGACTCTGTCAAGACATTTGTCATCCTCGCCATTCACCAGTTGTGCACCTGTGGCATTAATGTGGAACATGTTAGGTTGGAGTAGAATCTGATTTTGATTATCTTCCTCCCCCTGCTTATGATCTACCCATCTTGAGAGTGCATCAGGCTTAGTTGAATGACAACCAGGACAATGTATCAATTCAAAATCAAAACGAGAGAGGTAGAGTGACCAGCAAAATGACAGTTTAGATTCTATGCAGTCCAAAAGTAGGTGAGGTTTTGATGTTCATTGAGGATCTCAATTTTGTACTTGGTTCCCTCTAAGATATGATGCCATTCTTCTAGACCATAGATGATGGAGAGTAGTTCCTTGTCATGGATGGCATAGTTGTGCTCTGTTTCTGAAAGACTCTTTGAGACAAAGCCGATGGGTCTCCACTTCCCATTGTCACAGAGTTGAGATAATACAGCACCTGTTGCATATGCTGAGGCATCTGTTTCTAGGCGAAAGTGTTTGGTCTAGTCTGGGAGGACAAGGATAGGGGTAGAGGTGATGAGGTGTTTGAATTCATCAAAGGCAGCTTGCTCTGGTCCATCTGGTGCCCAAGACTATTGTATATTAACTTTGGTGAGATTGTTCCAGGGCTCAGCAATGTGAGAGAGAAGTTGTCCACAAATTGACAATAGAAGTTGAAAAATCCAAGGAATGATCTCACCTCAGCAACATTAAATGGGATTGGCCAGTCATATACTCCTGCTACCTTCACTGGATCCATTGCCACCTTCCCTTCCAAGTGTTAGATCCTAGGTTTCCTCCAACAAATCTCTGCCCTTAGCACCCATTTATCATTCATTTCCACACTCCTCCAGATCGATCTCAGCCCTCTGGGCAGATTCCCATCCTCCATTGTACTCCACACCACAGACAACCCCCACGGGGCATGTCTTTCACCACTGACTTGCCTAAAAACCCTGTTTCCCTCCTTCTTCAGATGCTTGGGCCCCTGCCTTCTGTGCTGCCTCACAAGCATCCTTGAAGCAATATATATGCTGGTACTCTTGGAACTGTTTCAGAAGCATGTACCCAACATCCCAGCTATGCTCCCAAGTATTCACTCACCCCTAACCCCACTTATCTCTGAAAACCCTGCACAAGCACCCAATCCAGACATGCACAATCCCCCCAACACACCCTCTGATCACAACCCCCCTCAATCTCCATCCAATCTGTTCCTGCCCCCAAATCCTCTGAGAGTGTCATCATCAAACTCAAATAAATGATGTCCCCAACCTCACTAAGGTCATCACCATGTTGGCTTACAATTTGTCATCTCCAAAGAAGTCCTTACCCTGGACCAAAGTCTGAGAACTAGATACCTTTGATAGCTCTGACAGTTGTAAATTCCAGCCAATTTTGGTTCAATGTAATCTAAATTTTTGTGACTGCCCTGACACCTTTTCATCCGACAGTGCAAAAGTCACCTATATGCTATCCTATCTGAAAGGAACCATGTTAGACTGGTTTGACCCTGCCCTTTCCTCTGATGTCAACCCCTTATGGATAGATAATTATTCAGAATTTGTGTCTGAGTTGAAAGACAATTTTGAATCACATGATCCCATTGGCAAAGCAGAAGCAGACCTCAAAACTCTCCGCATGTATGACAACCAACAAGTCACCAAGTACCTGGTTGAGGTAAACCACCTCACTGCACAGATATATTGGAGAGATACTGCACTCTGCCACCAGTTCTACAATGGAGTTCCAGCAAGGATCAAGGACAAAGTAGCTCATGTTGGCAAACCCAGCTTATTGTACAAACTTTGATCCCTTGCCCAATCTATCAATGCCTGCTACTGGGAACAACACTCCAAAGTCACTCAAGAGAACAACTTGAACAAAACCTCAGACCACCACCAACACAAGGGCAAAACCCCCACCATGCCATTGATGAATTCCAACAATAACAGGAAGAATTCAAACAACAACAATAACAGCAACAAGTCCAACAACTCTGCCTCCAATAGCAACAACATCTTGAATACCCCTAAGAAGAACTCAGACCTAGCATCAAGACTAGCCAAAGATGGTACACTGACTCAACAGGAGCAATAATGCCGCTTTGAGCAGAATCTCTGTCTCTTATGTAGTAGAACAGGTCACTGTTGTAAATAAGAGAATAATATCTCCCTAAGTACAGAATAGATAAAATATATAGAAGAGTATATAGCTAGAGAACATCGACTTCCACACCCAGTATATGCACATGAGAAAAAACTAGATAGCAACCCAAAGGACCTACAAAAGAAAGCTAACAATTATATACATTCCCCATAGCTATAGAGTATTTTAGATAGTATACGGCCATGGTGTTTTGCCTCTGGGGCAGTGAAGTGCCTGGGTGGCTAGGAAATGGAAGGAATGGACAGAACATACAGGACCAACCCTAAAACATAGAGATAGTGGTGACAACATAAATGAGAAAGAAGGAGGACAGAAATGGTATGCAGAAGGACTGGAGGATTTAGGAGCTGAGATAGGGGAGAGAGGGGCACATATATGCAGTCACGGGCATCAGCTGCCTCATAGAAACTGACGGACAGGACCCAGACTCAAGGAGACCAAAAGAAGAACAAGTACACACAATGAAGAGAAGCATTGAGCATTTTCAAGGGATACTGATCAGAAATGGGATGAAAATACATGACACAGGGATACGTATAGCATGGAGTATCAATGTGTCTCTCCCAAAGAAGTCCATTTTATTTTTTCACTCACATCATGTAGAAACAGCAACATTGTATAAGTAGTACTATAGGAGATCAGTAAAGAATCAGTTCTTCTTGCCTAAAAAACTAGAATCACTTCTTGTCTTCACTGGCACTTCATTTACATCAAACTCACAATTCCCACTGAAGGCTTGTCACTTGAGACCTGAATAAATTCAGAGAAGTTTTTAGTTACTATCAGAAGTGTCTTACAGTGTTTTGAGCACACAGGTCTTATAATTGATTTACTATTGATTTAACTTTTTCCACAGAACTCAGGGGAGACCTCTCAGTACAGGTACTAAAGGGCCATATTCACCAGTTCAGGTCATTGGATACACACAGACAAATAACATAGCATATATCTCTAGTCTCCAGTTATTATTCTTAGCTAGAGAACCACCCACCACCCCTGAATCACTCTTAATTACAGTCATGTAGCTAAGGAATGTCCTAAATCAACTTCCTCTGCTGAAAAAGGATGAGGTGCTGCCACAACAGATAGCAAATTGTCTGACAAAAAGAATTCTGGCACCAAGTCTGCCTCAGATTCAAAAAACACCTAAGCAGCCCTCTGACTCCAGCACCAGCTGAGGGCTGCATTGATCCCTATGATATAATAACAGAATTACATCTCAATGCATCCACTCTTTCCAGTCCAAACTCCTTGACTATACAGCTCACCCCTGAATTAATTCCTAATAAAAGCATCAGTATGCTTATTGACTCTGGATCAACTCACTGTTTCCTAGATTCTGTTTTTGCATCTAATTACCAACTCCATACCTATAACATCAATCCTATCCTACTCCACCTGTTTGACAGATCAACCAACTCAGTCATTTGCAAGGCAATCAACCTTCCCATTTGCTTCCCTAAAGGGGAGGAACACTCTGTTACATTTTTCATGACTCCACTGGACTCCAGCTGTTCTGCAGTCCTTGGACACAACTGACTCACCTGCTAAAATCCATTGATTGATTGGGCCTTGAGCAGTATGACATTTAGTTCTCCATCTCCAGCTAAGTCTATGGTGCCACCTGAGCTAGCAACATCAGTTCCATGCTCATCTGACCCTCCAACTCCAACTCTGCTCATTGCTCCCAAAATCACCCTGGTGAACACAGCAGCATTTGCCTGCATTTCCCAAATGGATGGTATACAATACTTCCAATTACTGATCTCAGCATCCAACAAGTTAGACTCAAATGATGCTCTGGTTGATATGACCGGCATCCCAGATGAATACTATGATTTTGCAGACATTTTCAGCAAGGCCAAAGCCAATACAGTGGCTCTGCACAGGCCATATGACCTCAAGATTGAACTTGAAGATGGAACATCTCCTCCCTTTGGTCCAATCTATTCCCTCTCTCAGAGTGAACTAAAAACACTTTGAGATTTCCTAGATGAATATATCTCCATGGGCTTCATCCACCCATCCAGGTTCCCCAGAGGAGCTCCAGTCTTATTTGCCCATAAAAGGGTTGGCTCTCTTTGACTCTGGATCAATTTTTGAGGGCTCAACAAAATTTCAAAGAAAGACCGCTATCCACCCCCAGAGTAAAGGACCTCTTTGACAGTCCTTGCAAGGCTCAGATATTCACTAAAATTGATCTCCAACATGCCTACCACCTCATTTGAATCTGTGAAGGTGACAAATGGAAAACCTCCTTCAGAACCAGATATGGATTGTTAAAGTGGTGCATGATGCCCTTCAGACTTACCAACTCCCCTGCAGCCTTTCAACACTTTATGAACAATGTTTTCTCTAACCTCCTCGATATTTCAGTCCTCATTTAATTGGATGACATCCTCATATACTCTGACAACCTAGACCAACATAGAGGACATGTTCAAGACATACTCTGGAAACTCTGGTTGAGCCACCCATATGTGCATGCAGACAAGTGCTTCTTC
>QFEC01003185.1:0-31167 GCA_003316585.1 Gomphus bonarii | reverse complement strand
TCCTCAGCATACCTTACCCTTTGATTGGGCCCAAAGGTATGATGACCCCACAATCCATATCTGGCACTATGGTACTCAGGCCAATACCTTGGCCTCTCAGTTCAGGATACCTCACGTCAACTGTTGCTGCACTTATCATCTGAATGCACGGTTTAGCTCAGTAGTCCTTGGTACAGGTGGATCGGCTTGGTATCAGTTCAGGATTTGAAATGGATGGTCCCCTGCCAAATGGTAGATAGAGGGTTAGAGGATGAGGGGATGTTAAGTACATGCACACATGCTCTTGGTTCAGGTGGTTCACCTCGGTCCAATGAGCCAAGGTTCAGACATGGCGTCGGCTTCAACATTCTTGTGTTGCACCAATCCTCCTGCCCATGCCACTGGATTTCAGACAGATGTTCAGTAGGGTTCCGAGGTACTCAGTACCAAACGGTTGGACTACTAACTTAAGTACTGGTAGCGTATGTCTAACTTAGTTGATAATCTGAATGGAGAATACATACATGAGGACTAATTACTTATATAGAGAATGGGGTGCCATAAGATATGCAACAACATTGCACAAGGCATGGAAACGAGAAAGTAAAGTATGGATGTAAGAATAGTAATATATGAAAAGCGGGCATGCATGCCCATACATGGATACTGAAGGTAACCGAAGCAAAGCGAGCGAGTAATTAAGAATATAATTGAAGTGTGATGTACTGGGCCGAGCCGAACCAAATAGTACATGTAAGACTTGGGAATCTGTAGCTTGTAATATGGTACGTTGGACTTCAGCCAGTATGACCGAGGGACCGAGGCTCAGTAGATCATACTTTGACAGGGGATTTCCCATAACATTTATCAAGTTTTAACTAAATCCCATCACATGAAAATTGACAAGGCTAGTATTACATAAAAATTATGTAGCAGACTACATCAGAGGGAGGAAGGAGTTTAGTCTCGCATAGTTCTGCAACCAAGGGTACGTTTAATAAGCCTGAGACATTCACGAATAGAATCAGGAATTTCAAAACCATAACCGGTGAGATACTGAATGCGATCTTCTTGTGAGAGATTATTAATGACACGAATTGATGTGAGAGGAGGCAGATGATACTATGATAACCACTTATCAGGAATTAAATTGACATTTGAAAGTAAATATACAAACAGGTGCTTGAGTAGGGTCAGCCCCATCCTTGAATGGAACAATCATATATGGGAAAATGATGCCTTCACCATTGATTGCATTCCTCGTCTAGAAACAGGACTATAAAACAGTATTATTTTGTAATAGATAACAAACTCACGGTTGCTAGGAGTACTTTCATGGAATTGAATTCCTGCTGCATAACATCAAGTTGCTGGTGCATAGACAAAAACAGAGGGTGGATAGCAGCTTCAAAAAAGTTAAATAAATAAACAGGAAATTGTAAAATTACTAACCTGGGCCAAGTTGAGTAAGAGAAATCAGATGTGTGAGAGTGTGTTCATATACCATTGCATGAGCCACATCTTCAGGAGTGCAGGCTTGAATATCATTTTTGGCTATAAGAGGGTTGAATAAAAGAAACAATTGACAGGGTACCATATACAGAAACTCTCTTCAACTTGTTGTTTGAATATCAAGGCACGTTGCAGATCAGCAAGGACTAGAGGATTTTCTGGTGCAATGGGAAGTATGATTTGAGGGTCACGAGGCTGTGGTGGGATTTCAACCATGGTGGTAGCAACACGCGGGGTCATGTGACTTGTCTCAAATGAAGACTCATGTGTGCGCATTGTGTCTGGCTCGGACGACCGTGTGGAAGGTCTCAAAAAGTTTCATCGCTTTTTTTTTTTTTTCCCTTTTTCTTGGAGCATGAGTGGTGACGAGAGGGGAAATGAAGAAGATCAATAATCGCATCACGAGTCACGGAGGTTTATGTAGTTCGATACAGGCTCAAGATGAACACAGGTCGAACAGGTTGACCCGGATAGTGACAAGGTTACATATGTAGCTGCATGGTTCTTGGTGAATCTGAGGAATCAATATCGTATTCCAAGCTTAGTGAGAATGAGATTCGGTTCATGTAGCAGAGAAAGGGAATGCAGTAAAACATAACTGCGAGATCGGGTCACAGGGCACCGACCACCAATACAGCAGAGCTTAAATTAAGCAGGAATCCCATACAGTTTACAAGGATGTCGTTAGTTGTTTACAGTTTCAGCTGCTCTTCCATCAGCTCTTCCTCACAGACGCGCGGGACGACATAGTGATCTTCTTGCTCGCGCTTCCAATCACTCCTACGGCGTTTCATAGGCACTAGCTAGGAGTCCTCCTCCTCCACCTCCAACCTCTCCTTCCGCAGATCTATACACAAAAAAAAACCCCCCGTGAGCCCTATTGTCGACGCACGACCCCAACTCCAGTCTACCACTGCCAGTCCCAAAAACATTCTATCTCCTTCACGGAATATGTCAACTGCATCCACAAAATATTCGAGTTCGTCGGGTGTGTATGCCACCTGCACCTGACGGACGTCCTTAAAATCATGACTCGCATGAGCCCCTAAAAATAGCATTTACGTTGGTCGGAGCGACGGCAAACGATGTTGGTGAGGTGCTCACGTTCGTATTTTGTCTGTAGAAGAATTTTTTTGTACGAGCATTGGCCCCGCTCGTTTGTCTTGTTACCATAATCCCTTTACCAAATTATCATCTATTTTGTAGCTGACATTGCAATGTTATTAACCCTAGTTGCTTGTTTCTAATGATGGTTGCCACTTCATGGACGGCGGCGAGACCTCAGTCCAGTTCACATTCAAGACAAGAGTCCTGATAGGTGAGAGCATAATTATTTTTTGTTTGGCTGCGGTAATCATCAATGACGTGTAATTAAAAATGACATGGGACATCTCATGCTGTGTTCTATGCTTTGAAGATCATCTTATTTCAATAGGTTAACCTTTTCGACCCTGAGCCATCTTCTAAACAACTCAAGTTCTCACGAGCCATGTCATTGCAATAAGATCATCCAATATATATATACCAATCAGAAGAAGAACCAGATTTGATTTATTTGGAACATGCCATAAGCACTGCATTTGGAGCAGTAACGTGGTGCGGTACAATCAGTTTAGACGACAGGTTGAGCTGCCACATCATCTGACTCAGGAGACAACATGCCTCTTTACGCCACTGTTGACTATATTGTTGATGGCGTACCCTCATACCGTGGCATGATACCATGAACTCGAGGCCTAGAGAGAAGCAAGCAAGCACAGCCAAAATATCTCTGTACGGGCACTTCGGAGTCCTGATCTTTGTCTGAGAAGTTGTATACGTGTTATGTGTGCCTTATGGCAGACATGCCTGGTCTTTATAGATAAGCTATGGTTTACGAGATGCTGAGGATGCTGCTCACTGGGATGGCAAATATTGAGATCATCCACCTAGCCATGTCATCACCGTCAGGCTCGACCTATGACGATTTTCAGTTTAAACGTACATTTTTGTGACCCCTTGCAGGGGACCCCTCAGAAATCGAGCAATGTCCAACTGAATGATCAAATTCCTGGATCCGGACTGTTTTGAGTATAAATGGATGTGGCGTTACATCTGCGATAGAGAGCATATATTTCGCATATCAGGATAACTTCAGGCACCATTCAATCTAGTCGCCTATTAGTCTTGGCGTCGCCCTCACATGTAGCCTCACTTTCAAACCCAGCCCAGAAAGTTAGCGGACATTATTAGATGAGCGCGACGTTAGAAACATTGAGGTGGGGACGTCCAAGGTTCTAGAAGTCATGTTTAGTTGGAAATCCTTCGTTTTTGCCTGAAGCTAGTGACTGTGCCCTCTCCAACCATAAAAGTCACGTGGCTGTGGCGTACCTTTTTATTTTTATTTTTATATGTTCAAGTATAAAGTATGAAGAAAATTGTTGTGTCTAAACAACCTTTACATCCATGGATATACTTTGGAGAACCCAAAGGGTACTAAGCACTCATGTAAGAACTTGGTACATTTGCCCAAACCTTTCGAAAAGATTACGGCGCTTGCAAAAACCGTCGTGCACAAAACGCGGCTAGCAAGAAGAAAAGAAAGTGTACAGATGCGCCAGCTGAAGGACCTCATGTACAAGCTATCACTACGGTGGGCAGCTATGACAGCAGCGGCCGATCGAGCGGGGTGAACTCAGGAAGCGGCCTTGGGGGCAATAGCGGACTTGACGTGACTGAAGTGGGTTTAAGTCATTTAATATAATTGCTGTTCTCATTGAATATATCTAGGCTTGATCCCCCATTATTTATGCGAATAGCCGTGAGTTATTCGATGCCTTACGAATGGCCATTAAAAGATAGCATGTCAGCTTCTATGGTGCCTAGGTTACCAGAAGATCCATTATCAGCGATAGTGGGAGGGTGGGAATGACTATACATGATGTGTGGACTGCAAGGGCAATGTTTTTTTTGAACAAGGCCATCATGACGCGAGTTGATTATGTACGCAGGCATAATTTTGAACTTGAGGCGGAAACCAGGTCACGTGGTGGGGGCTTTAGTCAATATAAACGTTATTGCTAGTACTTAGCCGCCCTGCTCCCAAAGATGCCTGTCGAGCTTCGTGCACGACGTGCACGCCGGTCTTACAAGACTATGTTGAATCTTCCTGACGATGAAGGAGGTCCACCTGTGCTTGAAGATGATGCATCAAGCGAGAGTGCATTCGAGCCAATACATCCTGAGGATGACAAACAAAGATCTGGCACTGAAGATGCTATACATGAGACCGAGGATGATAAAACCTCAATTCAAGATGAGGAGTCTGACGTTGCCCCAGCATTGTCGAATACTAAAGGAAAAACCAAAGGGAAAAGGAAAGGAACTGCTGCTGCAACCATGACAAGCCGAGGCACCATGGCATCCTTGCACCGACCGACCCCTACTATGACAGCACCTGGTCTGTCTAGGCCTAATGCACGACAAAATTTTGCCTTACCACTCCCCAATCTCAAACACAGACACCGTGGAACTCCAGTCTATCTCCCCTCCTTGCGAACTCATCGTCTAGTGACCAAGCCTAGCATGTTTTCACATGCTGAAACAGTGCTAACAAAGAGCATCGCTGATCCCAGGGTTAGAGAACGAGTATGCAAAGCCATCGGTCATAATATTGGTCCAGGGCCTGTATGGGAACTCATGGAGGATTTATCATGGTTCAAAGAGTGTCCTCCGGGATATCAGACAAGACCGATTGTGTATGATACTCTTCGAGTTGATAAGGGATTAGAGCTTCTTTCCCTAGAGTGCGTTTTAGCGTATTCAATGATCTGAAATTTCATATAGTTCATCAGGGTGGCATCACCTTATATTCCCAAATGTGTCGACGGCTTGTCGCAGTCGTTCCCTGTGACGTGTTATTTTGGCCCGCACGACAATCAAACCAAAGTGAAACTAGATCCTTTACAATCCTATAAAATAGGTTAGTCCACTATTTTCGTCGTTCACTTATGAGAGGCTGACTTTCATAGCCCACTTCATTCCAGAAAGCAAATCCCACGTGTTCTACGCTGGGGCTCCAGTATGGGCAATCGATTGGTGCCCAGTGTTTGTTAACGAAATCCCCTGTATATATTTGTATCTAGGGATTTTTGGACTTCCCAGGACTAACGTTGCGGTCTCCAGATCGAAACCACAAGCAGTATCTTGCAGTGGCGCCTTTTCCATCTCAGTCTCACAGCCCAGAAATCGGCAGAAGAGTTACACGCCCATCTCCCGCCTCCATCCAAATTTGGAGTCTATCGTCGACCCAACATACTCCTGATACCGAATTGGTAGACTTAGACCAACACGAAGATCGCGGGGTTATGAAATGCGAGCTAATTTTATGCATAGATGGCGGACCTGCTCATGAACTCAAGTGGTGTCCGTTGCCCTCACATGACCAAGTCCGTCTTGCTTTGGTAGTCCTGCAGTCTCATTTCTGACCTGTCTAATAGTACAGCAGCCCACCATTCTCCGGGCCTCGAAAGCTGGGTCTTTTAGGGGGAACTTTTGAAGACGGATCCCTCTCATTCTACGTTGTTCCTAAACCTGATCATTTGATCCCCTCAGAGTCTGGATCATGCACCCCGCACTATGGCAAAGATGTCTTTCAAATTATACCGATAATTTAAATTGATTGCATATGTCTTTAGTCAAAATATCCCCAAGTCTGCGCATTGAACTTGAAGACACTATGTGTTGGAGCATGGATTGGGCCAACAGCGAGGTGGTTGCTGTAGGTTGTACGAATGGTACGTTCTATCGTTGCGTAAATCACTTGATGTTCAATTTTCCCTGCAGGCTCCATCGCCATTTTCCGTGTCAAAGAGGCTTTGGAACACCCTTCTTACCAACGTAATATCTTTTTTTCAAGAATGTATTCGCTTGTCTTAATCTATCGTCCTCAAAAGCGCTCCGCCCCACTCATTATGTTACCCTCCATCAATCCGCAATTCGATCCGTATCTTGGATAAGAGTCCCACCGACATCTACATCTGGTTTGTCGCTTCTCGACCGTGACCCAACTGTCATTGTTAGCGGGGGCTATGACGGGGTGCAAATGGTCACTGATATTCGTGACCTTCGAGGGAACCTCATAAATAGAACACGAGGTAGGCTTCTTCGAAATATATAAATACATATATACCGTAGTTTTCTTACACTTGTGCAGACGTCATCAACAGCATTGTGTTCTCAAATTACGTCGGAGGCCTTTTAGCCTCTGATCATGAAAACCTCATCAAAATTTTCGGCATCAATTCAAGCACTCTAGGAAGAGGCCATGGTCTATTGGAGACCTCAGGACCTGCATGGGTATGCATACCGCCCAGTGATCGTTATTTTACATGCTTGACGAAGAGATCAGTCCATTGCAACTTCTGATTTTCACCCTCAGGTTGCTGTAGGTTCTGCCGATGGGTCGTGTCAAACGACCAACATGATGAAGTCCACTAGAAAAGGCGGAGTAGTGGTATGTCGTTGTTATATCTATAGATTTAGGTGTCTGCACCCGCTAAGTTGAAGAATTCTAGCCATTTTTTATATATAAAATATTTCAGATGGACTACAACCGCATGTCTGGGGAATATAGAATGCTAGAGAATTTCTTGCCTTACGTGAGAGGGCTTTTGATCTGATCTGAGCTTTCTCGCGATGCTTATCTCCATGTTCAGGAACATCAAGATAGACCTACTGCCTCTCGTGCTACGAAGAAAAAAACAGATATAGAACTTCCAGTGAGCTCTGGGGCCTGGGCCCCAGAAGTCAGTGTTACCCGAGTGACATGGCAATCTGGATCGGGGCTTGCGAAGGCACCTCTGTTGGCGTCTTCCACGGCATCTGGTTTATGCAGAGTGGATTGGCTAGTAGGACGATATAACAAAGATCGGTTTCCTTACCAGAATATTGAAACGCTACGTGGAGAGGTAGAAGGAGCGATAGACGAGGACTTGGAGGATGATTAGAGAGAAGAGTTGGTGACAATGGCCTTAGACAAGATCACAATCAAGGCAAGCAAAAAAAATGGAATGACAAAGTGGGTGCAACCACCGTGAAGACTACAAGATCCGGCAGAACAATCTGCAGTGGTGTACAAAGTCCTGAAATGCATACGTGGACGGTCCTCTTATACAAAATTCAAGCGTGATATGATTCCAGCGCAATACTTTTGACACTCGTACTCCCCGGGCTCACAGGATTTCAATTCACTTGCGGCGCCTGGTTGGTAAACTCTCCGATTAGTGTCCCGCACAACTCTCGTTTGGAGTCCAGTCAAATACCCGTTCAAGTTCAGTCTGTTGTTCTAGTTCTCGATTACGAAGACATTCACCTTGTAAATATATAACAACGTACAGTATAAGAAGGATTTATTAGAGATAAAAGTTCATACCTCTCCTGCAAGCCTCCAGAAGCCAAGGCACCCTAGGATCCTTAGATCTATTCACTTCAAGACTGATGCTACCCAATTCCCTCAAAACTCCTTCAAACGGTCAAGTGATTCTGTCACTGAGCCAGATAGCACTACTGTAATGAAATCAATGATATCATGCTCTGAAGACAGGCATGACAAAGAAGAATTGGTATCAAGGTGCAATGAGCTGGGTTGGCCCTATTATGAGTGAGGTTCAGGCAGGGTTTCGAGAGGTGAGAAGAATGGGACTACTCTAGTGAATTTGCTTTGCACACGCACGGACTTGGAGCATTCACACTGGTCTAACTTAGGGTCTGGCTATGTAGTCGTCTCCGTCGGAATCATATCTTGTAAATATTCAATTATTGACACAACGCATTCAGTAATAGTCCCGGCAAAATGCTTCCCACCACAACAAAGGCCCTCGTGCTCCAGAGGTCTCCCGAGGACAAGTCGCCCATCTATCACGATGCGCGCATTGTGGAACGTCCTATCCATCCATTGAAAGGCTCTGAAATTCTGGTCCGTATGGAGGCTGTGGCATTTAACCATAGAGATGTAGGCAATCTTGCTGTGTATCAGAATCGCTATGCACTTTAGTCCCAGTTATGGCTTCGCAAGAATCAGTATCCTGGAATTGCACTCGGAACGGTGCTTGGAGCTGATGGTGCAGGTAAGTGGTGCTGCTGTCTGAGGAACTAAGCTCGCGGACACTACTAGACCCGCCGTCCCAGGAACGGTGATTGAGTCTACAGTCCAAGAAGACGAACTGATCAATAAACGCGTTCTCTTAACCCCATCGAGGGGATGGAAATCGAGCCCAACTGGCCCAGAACGCAAGTAAGAACTTAACCACATTCGTTACTACAGGCTTGACAAAGATCCCTGACTGGCAGCTGGGTTTCTATAGGTTTGGTGTTATTGGGGGAGTGAAGGAACCAGTTATTGGAACCTTTGCTGAGTACGTGGCTGTCGAACGCGATGAAGTCCTTGAAACTCCACCCCACCTTGACAATGAGCATGCTGCTGCGTGGCCTCTGGCTGGTGTCACCGCGTGGAGGTTTGGATTTTTCCTCTTACCTCTGTATCCTGAACCCCACCAAATTCACACTTGTGATAACCAGAGCCCTGAACCACCAAGGCCAAGTTCAGCGGGGTCATAACATTCTTATCACCGGCATTGGAGGTGATTCAATAAGATGGTTATATTTTCAGGTTTTGACCTATTTTCCTAGGCGGCGTTGCCATCACCGCACTCCAGTTAGCAGTGGCCCTTGGCGCAAATGTATATGTTACAAGGTAACTGTAATTCGCAGTCTAGTGATATATGCCTGATCTATTTCGATGAAGCGGAAGCGAGGACAAGATTCTCAAAGCCCTCGCGATGGGTGCAAAGGCATGTCCAAGAGTTTTGTAAAATCAACCACCATCTTACAAATCACATCTGAAGGCAGGATTTAATTATAAGTCTGGTGAGCCACGCTCATGTTTGCTGAACCGGCAAGTTCTTGTTCAAGTCACTCTCAGAATCGTGGCCGAATGACTTAGACAAGCTTCTGAGAGAACATGGTGCTACCTTGGACGCTGTGATCGACTCAGCTGGGGGCGACATTCTCCGCCAAACATCTAGGCTTATGAAACCCGGTGGGAAGCTGGTATGTTATGGGATGTGAGTAGAACATCTAATGTAGATAGATGGAGAACCGTTCCCTAGATTTTCATTTGGTAGGACGGCGTCACCGAAGATCACGTTCACGATGCGGGAAGTGTTGAGCAATATCGAACTTAAAGGTATAGCCATAGCTGCTGATGTAATTTGTATATTCTTCACTTCTACAGGTACCGCCATGGGCTCTCAAAGAGAATTGATCGAGGCCACCAATTTCATCGCGGAACACAGGATCGTTCCAGTAGTGTCTGATATTTTGGATGGACTAGAAGCCTTTGAGGAAGGGTTTGAGGCCATGAAACGAGGTTCCCAATTTGGTAAAATAGTAATCCGGATGCATGCAGACCACAGCGCCAAACTGTAATGATTCAGAAACCGATAAATGATCTTCTCAGAAAGAGCTTGGAAACCTGACATACTACCTTCAGTGGGGTTGAAAATAAACTACATACAGAAACGGAGGTTCACCGTTTCGTACTGGAAATAAGAATTATTTCATGTCGGAAACGTCCCGATGGTAAACAGGGTCTGCTTTTCTTTACCTTTCTTCTTCTTGGTTCTGTTGCCGTCTGAAGACTGAAAATCTGTGTAATTCTCTGTGGTGGAGGAAGTTTCAGCCATTGTTTGGGGTTCTGCTGGCTTGGAGCCCCATGCATTTGTATTTGCCTCTCCGCGGATGTGCTTTAAGGATTGATTTCCACTGAGAACAGGTTTATGGTGATTGATATTTGATGAAGACGGTAGAGTTGGAAAGAGCGCTGTAGACATCTGAGGGGGAGCTGTTTGAGGTGAAGATGAAGGTGCTGGACTCCGCATGACAGGACCTGCGCTAGATGTTCCTCGAGATGACGAGGTAGGAGTAGTAGAGGACCCCGCTGCGGACCATGGAGTGCTGTGGTGTGATTGCCGGAAAGGCGGAGCCGTTTTCGAGGCAGCTAGAGCTGGGAAACGTTCTTGAGAACGAACGGCAGGGATAGCAGGAGGCAAGGATGAAGAAGCGGCTGCCTGCGCAACTCGGTCCCAGACTTGCCTTGAAGACGATCGAACAGAGTGCTTCGCATTGAGAACACGGCCTCCGGCTACTCCTGCGTACTCTGCACCAGCAGCAGCAGGAATGAGATCTGGAAATCGTTTCTGATGCTGAGCGGCCAGAAAATTTGTAAGATAGAACTAGATTATTAGCTGATGTCATCTCACCTCAATCTTAAACCCGTTCCACGCCGCGAGAAGTTCCCTTCGTTTTTCTTCGTCGTCAAGCAGTTCTATAATGAAATTGATGAGACTCGCAGTGCCATCTACTTCACGGTTCACTACATTAAAAACAGTAGAGATGAGGTCCCGGGGCCCAGACTCTGAAGACTTATATGATCGAAGAGCGGCTTTGATGACTGGTACAGCAGTTGCTGAACTCGAGGTCAAGGCGTTAATTCGGGCTACGAAAGCTGCATTTCGCCTAACATACTCTAATGTTAACAGAGATCGTGCCAGAACATTTAAGAGACCTCACTCTTCTGCCAGCGGATCACCATCAGTAGATGGAAAAACCTGGTCATCTGGCCAATGAGGGGCAGAGATCGATTGAGATATGGACTCGCTAGTCAATGCACTTCTAAATGCCTCACGACGCCGACTCTGTGGTGGCCCAGATCCAGAAGGCTCTCGCTCTCTCTCCTCAGCCCTGTTTCTAGGTTGTGGTCGGTTACCACTTCCGGATTCTGTTGTAGGGCGGCGATCAAAAGCTGTGTCGATTCTACGAACATCTTTCCTGTCTCGTGCAGTCATTTCGCCTCCGTGCTGCTCGACGGCATGTGCTTTGAGATCAAGAACGGAACCAAAGACGACAAATTTCTGAGCGAGGCACTGTGGGTTTTTACAGGGAAAGTGCGACACAGTGAAATGGTGCTCCTGAAGAGAACGTTTAGTGTATTACTCTGTAAGACAAACACCATGAGCCCTCACTAGGCTATTGTAGTCCTTGAAACTAAAGATTTCTATAAGCAGGAGAAGATATCACCGGAGGGACACATACTAGTTGTCCCTAATACCTTCTCTTCTACATAAGAAGCATTCTTCATGTCGCTCTCGCATATGGGCAAAGAGCTCGTCGTCTCCAAAATAACATTCATGACAAAACTGACACATGGGGTGCACGCCACCGTCAACTTTATCAGGATCCTGACTCTTAGAGGGTCGATGTGACATAGAGGGTAAATGTAAAGCAAGCTGAGACGCTTGGTAAAGTATATGTTCGTGTGCGAAAATTTTCTTGTGTCGAATGCACATGTCGCTAAAATAGCACAGTTAGATTTGTTTGTTGACAGGATGCAGGTGAACGCTGACCACATAGATTTGCTGTGTATTGCTCGGACGTGCATCTTCAGATCACCCCACCCGTGAGCAGTGAAGTCGCAGGAAGACTCGGGACAGTTAAAGCGAAGGAGGATCAACGTTTCCTCCATCATATCTTGTGATTCAAAGAAAATGGATAACCTTTGGTCTTTGAAAGGTATCCTCTCGGGCAAGTAGGACACATACGCATCGTCTGGAGACTGCGTGAAGATCAATGTGGTCTGAGGATACTAAATCCAAAGTTACATATTAGGAATCCTTTGGATAGGACCAATTAGAAATATTGACCTTGCAAAACGTACAGTCCATCTTCTTGTATAGTGCCCGGAGTCGGAGAGCACAAACGTGGCAAGTTCGATGGTTGCATTCGGAGACTGAGTAAAATTTGACAGGCTCTGCGCATATCCAGCACAGAGTCTCGTCTTCCGATTCATTGGAGGGGAGCGAGTTGACAACCCCTTGCGTCGAACCTGAAACAGCGCTGCTAGTCGCCGTTACTTGTCGGTTCTTAGCCTTATTACGATGCTTGCGACTACCGCCACCGTTGATAGCAGGGAGAGAGTGCGTCTGAGTTGGATTACCACCTGCGGAAGACATTATCCTTGGTCTGATGGTGTATGAAAGGCGGAGTTCTAAGATGACTTCTCTGGTTTGAGTATATTATTATATGATAATATTCTACCCGACATCAACAACTTTATAATAGGCCAGAACTTGGGTATACTCTGCTGTAAAAGAGTAGATACGCACTACGGTCATCCCCCACATCTCTCACAGGCAGGTCCTCCGCCTGAATGTTTTGCACGAACTCATCATCGATCCGAATCCACCCCTCGCGACCCTTGTCGCGTGGGTCTGGATGTAGCACGTCGAGCGTGTAGTGACCACCAGTGGCGGAACCGCCATGGTGGTTAAGCACTGGTTAGAGGGTATTAGACGAATGTACCACGCAATATCTACTTTCATTGCTCACCACCAAACAATTTATATTTTGCGGGCCGGGACCGTCGGATGGGAGACAATGTTTCTGTGCAAGAAGTTAGCTATAAATCAAGGTCCACCACACGCACATACCCTTGGGTATTTCAAGCTCTGCTCCGAATGCGATTTTTTTATTCAGTTTGACCACGTCATTCACTGTCGTGTCGTACAAGAACCGCTTCAAATGCAAAACAAGAATTGGCGGAAGAGCTTCAATCAGTGTTTGCTGGCTTGCATCAACTTGGACTCCAGGTCGTGCTGAAGACGTTACTTGGACTGTCCCAGGTGTTGCAATGTTGCGTAGGGCATCTTCGATAGTGTGAACATAATCTGGCTGTAAATACTCCCATTAAGAATTATATTTAAGGTAGAAGAAGTGACCTGAAACCTGAATATCAAGCTGAAGACGACTCCAAGGGTCTATCATGGCAGATTCCCGAGCTCCGGGTACTTTAAGTGCTGTCCGGAACTTTCCACCAAATATCCAACTAATGGGAGATTCGAGGATTTTATGCTTCAACCATCAAATTATCAACGTCAAGCTACAATATTAAAATTATGAAGCCTTACAGTCCGGGTGACAACTGTTTTGTTCTTTTTCCCCACCTCGAGCCATCCATCTGCAAGCTTTTCCGCATCCACCCGTATCTCGATAGGAGCATTCATTGTTGGGGTCGAGGCGGAAGAGGAACTCTTAATTATTGATAGCAATTCCTCCTCAAGAGTGTCAAGGTAAAATCCAAGGAATTCTTCAGCGTCTTCTTGTTGACCCCCCTGAAGAAATTTAGAATTAGTCAAGAGTTACAAAGCATAGTGTGCTTAATGCACCCGCATCGAATCAAAACGTTTCTTCTCCTTGAGAGCATCGTAGAAGTAACTAGGCACAAGAGAGTTCTTGGTCTTGCTTTCTTCTTCCTGTTCCTCCTCTTTTTTGTGACTTCTGTTGGAATGTGGCGGAAGAGAAAGAACTCGGAATTCCTTGAAGAATGTCACCCTAATTACATTTGTCAAAAATTTCGTCATACAAAAAATTGTCGAACATACGTTGCATCCACTAGTGGTGTTTCTGTGCCAAGTACTCGATCCTTCTCTTTCGTTAATGGTTCATACATGTATTTGTCCAATTCAACGAAGAGCTTGTTAAAAGGTGGACAGTACACCAACACTTGGAGAACGGTATTGGCAAAGCACATGTTGCCTAGGTTTACTATCCCTCGTGTGCGAATCGGAGGCAATTGACCTACCAAGGCATTCGGTGTTGTAAGAAGGGTAACGAGATTATGACCAGAAGGAAGAACATGTAGTGCTGGTGGGTTTGCTAAAGCTGATCCTGGGATAGAGAATCCCTGAACAGACGAAGTAGGAAGGCCGTTGGAATTCGCTGAACGAGCGGAATTGAGTGGTCCGTTAGCTGACCCAAAAAGAGACGCCCATGTCTTTTTGGCAGGTGGTGGAGCTAGCGAAGACTGGGAAAAAACTAACGATTCTTCTACCTGGGGAGGTTCAGCATCGTCAGAGTCATTGGCAGCTGAAGTCGTTGCCACAGTTGTCGTAGGGGGAGGGGCTACTTCGAGTATGATTCCGGAAGGAGACTTAATATGCAGTGAAACGGAGGTAGCTGACGATTGGGGTGAACCTGGTGGGGGTGTCTGAGGAGCTGTGGAAGTTGCAGGCGTCGTATTCGTAGTAGCAGACGAAGCCAGGCTGTGCTGAGGAGGCGAATCAGGTTCTCCTGTGGTGTCTGGTCTAGCATCTGGGGGCGGGGTCAGAGAAAGACTGATTTGTTTTGGAGAATGCGGTAGTATCGTCTTTTCTTTTGAGTCAATCAACAGTTCATAAAATGATGGGGGGGGTCGCGCTGTCGAGGACACAGTAAAAGGAACCGCCTCTCCTACGCTTGGTCTTCGAGACAGGAGGGAAAGTCCTTTTATGGTATCCGTCCGGTCCGGATAAACTTGATAGAGTTCAGGAGTACGTACGGATTTGAAAATTGATTCCGAGGATATCAGACCTGGGAGGAACTCTTCGCCGCCAGAGTATGGGAAATCTTGGACAGGGGAGGGATGCAATTCGGTTGGAGTTGACGGGTGTTTCGCCGGTGAAGTGGGAACAGATGATGATCCCGCTGGGTCAGCATTTTGTTGAGGCTCATGTCCTAGTTCCGAAAGGGGTGGATCTAGGTGAACCTGTGTCGCAGGGAAGAAAGGCTGGATTTGTGATTGAAGAGATGAGGTAGGAGGAGGCATGCGAAGTTGCTGGGGAAGAGCAGATGGTGAGTTTGGGGAATGAGGAAACGAGTGACTTTGTGGATGAAATGAGGGAGAGAAGGGAGGGATGGGATGACGTTGTGCACTTCCATGTGTAAATTGACCTTGTCTTAATGGACTGCTAGACGCATGCCCTAGAGGGGAACCATTGACATAATGCTGTTGCTGGTAAGGAGATTGAGGGGGACGGGAATGAAGGGAATGGTCTACAGAATGGTAGGGTCCGGGTTGGTAAGGATGGAGAGGATGAAAATGGGGATAGAACCCCGGGGAAGGACCAGATCCCTGGTGAGGGTATGCACCACGTCCCGCACTATTGGTCACTCTGGGAGGGGAGAGTTGATGAGGATACTGATAGGGAGAATTCCCACCGAACGCATATGGAGGCGGCGGAGGATGATGGTGTGGAATCTGGGATGGCCCAGGTTGGGAATAATGTGCATGCGAGGATGCCATATGGGATGGTTACCCAATGCCTCTAGACAATTTAAGCCTATTAAACAACTGGAAGCAGTATTTGAATGTGCAAGAGTAACCTTTTAAAGGCCTTCAATGCTCTGTAAGTTTCGTGAGACAGCTGGAGACAGTTCTAAAGGTGGGCGCTAGAGTCAGCAACGATTGTTAAGCGAGGATCATCGTCAGAGTGAAGTACCTATACTTAGACGATACTACAGACGTAGTCAGAAGTTGAGAAAGAATTGAACCTTCAAACAATATCGTTTCACGAAGCTAAGATTAGTTGGCTAATCGGACATTGAATATCTATAACTAAGTCTTTGTAACTCCGCCCACTTTTTTCGCCTGGGTAACTTGTTGTTTGAAACAAAGTCAATGGCTTTCGGTGAGGACTCTACAATATGCAATATGATTCCAAAACTAATGCACGTTAGGTGAATCAGGAGGCAGAGGTGGATTTGGTGGGCGAGGTGGGCGAGGGCGAGGAGGGGACCGGGGCGGGAGAGGTGGAAGTCGAGGCGGGAGAGGTATAATCATCACTTTTTTCAGGGGTTGTTTATTGATCATTCTTTAGGTGGAGTGCGAGGCGGCGGTGTCTCACGTGGAGGACGTGGAGGCGGACGAGGAGCACCCCGAGGGCGCGGGGGGGCACGAGGAGGTGGACGCGGAGCCCGCGGAGGTGCAAAAGGCGGGTCTAACGTCGTCCTAGAGCCCCACCGGCATCCAGGGGTATATATCGCACATGGCAAAGACCACTTACTCGTCACCAAGAATATTGTACCTGGCGAGTCTGTTTATGGCGAAAAACGAATTTCAATCTCTGGAGATGTAGAGGGGACGAAGGTCGAATATCGAGTATGGAATCCCTTTCGGAGCAAGTTGGCTGCTGGAATCCTAGGCGGTCTTGATGATATCTTTATTGCTCCTGGCAAGAAAGTGCTTTATCTCGGTGCTGCAAGCGGCACAAGTGTAAGTCACGTAGCAGACGTGGTTGGTCCGGTGGGATGAGTTTGTCACTTTTTTCTAAACACTGCTTATATTTCCTTGAAGGAGGGAACTGTTTATGCCGTTGAGTTCTCAAACCGTTCTGGTCGAGACTTGATCAACATGGCTAAAAAAAGAACTAACGTCATTCGTACGTTAAGCTATATGACTTTTCTCCCTTGAGCTGATTTCGGTACAGCGATAATTGAAGATGCACGTTATCCACAAAAGTATCGGATGCTGCTATCGCTCGTAGATGTTATCTTTGCAGACGTAGCACAACCCGACCAGGCGCGAATAGTGGGCATTAATGCCCACCATTTCCTTAAAAACGGCGGACATGCTGTCATCTCGATTAAAGCCAATTGTATTGATTCTCTAGCACCGGCTGAAGTTGTTTTTGCAAGCGAAGTCAAACGATTGGCTGCAGAGAAGTTCAAACCCTTGGAACAATTAACTCTAGAGGTGCGTTTTGCCCTCTAAGTCTCATGAAGCACTCACTGATTATGCCTTTTGTGCAGCCCTATGAACGGGTAGGTTTTTTGTTTGGTGTAAGGCTACCATAAGTTGAACTTTCTTTTAGGATCATGCTATGCTGATTGCACAGTATAACCGACACTAACTTTTGGCTTTGTATCGACATGTACATTCTATATTTTTGTAGCAAAAAATAATGACATGCCCAGTACATACTTTGTTGGACATCTTATCAACTCAAATGTGTTCTGAGGCGCCCAAAGTTCAAATTCAAGTCCTACAACCATCATCTCGACGTGTTCTATATCTTCGACGACGGCTCCACTCCTTGCCGCTAATCAGCGAATGCCTAAGTCGTCTGAGGTTGCCCTCGAACTAGGTACACCCCCAGGCTCCCCTTTGCGCACTTCCGAAGAATTCGAACAAGTGCCTTACCCAGTCAACACAACTTCTACCGAGGCTCATTGGGGCCCTCCTCGCAACCTTGTCGAGGAGGAACTGCCATTACACTACATGAACGAAGATAAAGCTACCCGACGAAGAGTCAGACCCAACATGGGAGTGTCACATGAAAGCGGAGGCAGAAAATATGAAGCAGAGTACGACGATGACAAGGAGCTGTACTATGACAAGCTGCGCCCTGTTCACATTCCACGCATAGGAAGAACCATGCATAGAAATCTTCCTCCTACCAATCTAGTAGGCATCATCTATATCTGTTTTCAGCAATGACCTCTAACTGAGTGCACAGACCGAGTTCATTCACCAAAATCTAGAGCACATAACGCCAGCCTTATATACACTTCTGTCATGTTGGACGCGCTTTTACGAGATTGGCAAAGCCGCCAGTGTCGTTTGGGATGAAGCGCACTTTGGCAAATTTGGATCATATTATCTCAAGCGAGAGTTTTACTTCGATGTACACCCGCCCCTGGGAAAAATGTTAGTTGGACTAGCAGGAGCGCTTGCAGGATACGATGGCCACTTTGAATTCAAGAGTGGGGCAGCATATGATGAAAATGTTCCTTTCGTTGCCATGAGAGTCATGCTTGCCCTTTTTGGCGTTGGTATGGTCCCTCTTGCATGGTATACGGCAGTAGAATTGGGTCTCACCTGGAGAGCTTGTCATCTTGTTGCCCTGATGGTTCTCTTAGGTGAATGTTTTGAGTTTGTGTCGCATTTTGATTCGTGGCTCTTACGTCTACGTAGATGTGGCATGGCTGTGTATATCACGTTTCATCCTTCTCGATGCCATGCTTCTTTTCTTTACATTCCTCACCGTCTTTTGCATGACAAAATTTCACAATCAGCAGTATCAGTGAGTATGATATCCTTCAGTTCGTTTCTGTGTATATATTGATTGACGAGAGTAAGATCTTTTTCAGCTGACTGGTGGCTCTGGCTTTCACTCACTGGTCTTTCGATTGGTTGTGTAACTAGGTGAGCACTCCTGTTGTTCATAATTGTGGTGGGTATTTATCACCTGACTACGCAGTGTTAAATGGGTTGGACTATTTGTCACTTTGTTGGTTGGAGCATACACCATTGAGGACCTATGGGATAAGTTTGGTGACCTCAAAATGCCAGTGGTAAGTCTATATTTATTCTGATTGGATTCTTTTATTTATTTTGATGTAGCGAACGTACATAAAACATTGGATCGCTCGAGTTGTATGCTTGATCTTTATTCCATTGTTGGTATATATGGTGTCATTTAAGATTCATTTCTTAATTTTGAATCACTCTGGTCCTGGGGATGCGCAAATGAGCTCTTTATTTCAAGCCAATCTTATTGGAAATGACTTCGCCCAGAATCCCCTTGGTATTTAATTTCATACCCTTTGCCAACATAAATTCTTATTTTTATTTCAGAAATTGCGTATGGTTCCAAGATTACCCTAAAAAACGTGGGATACGGAGGGGGACTACTTCATTCACATATTCAGACTTTCCCTGTTGGATCGAATCAGCAACAGGTCACATGCTACCACTACAAGGATGATAATAATCATTGGATCGTTCTTCCATCTTGGGGAATGCCTGCCTTGATCCCCAATGGCGAGCTGCAGTTCTTGCAAGATGGTGATATTGTACGACTCTCCCATGCCTCCACGACCCGTAATCTGCATTCCCATCCAGTCGCTGCACCTGTTACGAAGCTTAACCATGAAGTTTCATGTTACGGGAATACCACTATCGGAGATGTAAATGATCATTGGGTTGTGGAGGTTGTAGACGACATTCAGCGTGGTCCCTTGGAGAATCCTCACCGGATACACTCCTTGACAACTCGTTTGCGATTACGACATCATGTCCTTGGCTGCTATCTGCGTGCCGCTAATGCTGTCCTACCGCAATGGGGTTTCAAGCAGGTTGAGGTCAGTTGTGATATGGAGAACAACCCTAAAGATACACACACGTATTGGAACGTGGAGAGTCATTGGAATGACAGACGTAAGTTTTATTTTATTTTATGTGCCCATCCATGAACTTGCTCCGACATCCGTCTTTAGTACCTCCAGGTGAACAAGCACTTTATAGCTCTCCATTCCTCCGGGACTTTTGGCATCTCAATGTCGCGATGATGACTTCGAACAATGCGCTTATTCCTGACCCAGACAAAGAAGACGTCCTCGCCTCAAAACCTACTGACTGGCCATGGATGCGCTTAGGCCTCCGCATGTGCGGTTGGGCCGATAGCCAGCTTAAATTCTATCTTCTCGGTACACCTACCATCTGGTGGTCAGGGTCATTGAGTTTGGTTTTATCATTGGTTGTTCTTGGCATATATCTGCTTCGAATGCAACGACGTTACAATGACTTTGATCCTGGTCTGTTGCGTTTGCTCTGCACTATAGTATATTCTAATTGTATGGCAGGGGAATGGGATCACTTCTTGTATGTTGGAAAAGTTGCTTTCATTGGATGGAGTTTTCACTACTGTAAGTGCTGTACACCTTTCATATCACTCCACTTTACCATTAATTTCAGTCCCGTTCCTTATCATGGGTAGAGTAAGTCTCGGGTTACTTCTGTTGCGCACCCGTCTGATTGTGTTTCTCAGGTGACATATGTACACCATTATGTACGCATTTCTTTACTTTTGAAAGACTTCTTGTTCAACTTCGAACCTTGCAGCTTCCTGCCCTATATTTTTCTGTGTTAATGGCGGTGCATTTAATCGATCACTTCGTTTTTCGATCGCGTCGACTCAAGGAGCAAACGAAAATGAGTGTTTTCGCCGTTTACGTGCTCCTAATTGTAGGCACGTTTTGGTGGTTCAGGGGGCTCGCGTATGGTTTGGAGGGGCCCATTGCAGAGCATTGGGGTTTGCAATGGCGTAAAGTAAGTAGTTTTATTTTGGCGAACGTTTATCATTCATGATTATCATCTTCTACAGACTTGGAACATATATTAACAGGTTCCGTTGTATGCATTAATTTATGGATCTCATTCCAAGATCAAACAAAAAAATAAGATCTAAACAATATTCTAATGAAATATTAGTAGTCTACTCGACATCGCTGTGGTTGTCTTGTATGTCCGAGTCATTTTCCCTTCCATGACCCAATGTCAATTCCGGCGTTAAGTCTTGTGTGGATACAAGACCACTTGTTGAACTGCCCAGTCCTAAAAGATACATTTTACCAGGCGCTGGATTGTTTCGCAATCTCAACGGAGACTTTATGGGCGACGAATTTGCAGGAGTCTGAGATGGCATCGGTATACGAAGTTCCAAATTAGCATACATGTCGTTGACCGCTTGCATGGACTCGTCGGAAGATCTAGATGAGAATGGCGACATGCGGGTAGAACGTGGTGTTGTTATCACTGTCCCGAACGTTGGTGCAGGACTAGATGATCGCTTGGGAGGTGTGGAAAGGAATGGGGTCCAAGAGGGCCAAGCCGGGGAAGTCTTTGTATACTGAACCGGGGTCTCAGGCGATATTTCAAGGTTGTGAAACACTCGTTTGACCTGCGCTATATCATGCTGAAGATCTGCCAACCTTTTTGTGTAGGCCTCACGAGCCTTGACGATTGTTGATGCTGTTCCATCGAGGAAAGACTGAAGTTCGCGACGTGTCTCTTCTCCGTTGGCCATGGCCAAAGCGCCAGGGACGCGGAGCATAGTATCGTACCCTTGAGCAATTCTCTCCTCGTCCGCCATCCGTATTTCCAGCTCGACGCGGACATCTTCGCAAAAGTCGTCTAGTCTGTGCACAACGTTCTTTAGCACTGATTTGTCGAGGCGGCCAGGAGTTTCCAAGGAGACAGTCGTCTTCAGCTGGGAAAGGGCTATATGACAATCACGAAATGAGCGCTGTAGATGTTCATAACGGTGAGAAACGTGTGTGAGTTCATCGATGAGATGGTTAGGTCCCGCTGACCGTTCTTCTACGACAGGAAATGGAAGAGGAGAATGTGCAGCAATGAGCGTTTCTCCCACGTCGTGGTTTTCGAAGGCTGCTGGTGATTTTGTAATATCATCTTGTTTTTCTGTTGGGGTTGTCTTTGTAATCTCCTGATGTCGCTCGTTGATGATACAATTGATGGGCTGATGAGGTGAAATTGGAGAGTAGACTGTATGATTCTCGAACCCTACAGGTGGGGTAGAGGACGCAACGGATTCTAGTGGTCCGCCTTTGGTAGCCGTTGTTTGGTCCGAATTCTGGTAGGTATCCGCCATATTCTGTTGCGATGCAGGTGGTGGTGAAACATCGAGGTTCTCCCCTATCGACCTAGTTAATGCCAAACGTTTCTCTGTCTCCCCTTGGAGTTCCATAAGGAGCGATCTACATGTGTGTTCCGCGAGGACAACTCTTTCCCAGGAAGCACATCCGGGATAGTCACTGATAGAATGATCTGCAAAAGACAAAGAAGCGTGTAAGACGTGTGCCTCCTCAATCATATGGTCAAGGGTGGACAACAACTCTGATGGCGATTGGGATAATGGAGGGTCCAGAGGAATTGATGATACCCTCCCTCGATGCTCCTCTGCTCGCCTCAGCCAAGTGCTGATTGCTTCATTCGTCCTCTCCTCTCGAATAACGCCTTGAAGCCGTAGTGCGACTTCACGCCTCCGACCAAAAGTTTCGCGCGAAATGTCCTGTGTAAGCTGATCCAATATATCTCTTAAACGTGCAGCACGCTTTCGCTCCAATTCTAAAGCTTGAGAAAGGCCCTCATTTGAACTTGAAATTGTAGCTAATGTCATCGCATGGCGTAACTTTAGAGTAGAGAGAGCACTCTGAAGCATATCTATGGAAGATTGCGAGAACCGCCTACGATAAACATAAATATCATTTTCCAAGTTACCAGGGGATAGGATTGGGTGCCGACTTACATATACCTTGACACAATTTTGCTTGCAGTTGCGTCGTCCACTTTCCAGCGTTCAACCTCAATGAGAGCTTCTGCTAACTTGGATCGTTCCTGCCTGGAGATTTCGCGTTCTACGTCCAGTTGAATTTGAGTGGCGGAGAGTTCATTGTGAATTCTTATGATTGAAGATTGAAGATCAGAAGCTTCTGAATTAAATTCATGAAGAAGCCGTTGGAGGGAATATCGGTTCTCAGTAAGAGAACGCATAAGATTGTTGCTTTGTGTTTGCGGGGAAGAAGAGGATGCTATGCTGTTTGTGGAAGGGAAGTTAGATTGCATTGCAAGGTACTCCGTCACCGAGATATGGGTACTGACACGTCAGAATGCCTATCGTGGGCCAATTCAGAGCCATCATGGGTTTTGGGTATCCTACCTTCCAAGGAGCGAACAAGGTCGGAATATTCCAAAACTACAACGTCAGTCATTCGGGCCTGTTCCTCAGCAACTTTACATTTCCGTTGAAGTTCTCTCTCCCGGGACTTGCTTTCGAACTGTGTCTGCCGTATCCTATCTGCTTCGGCACGAATTACATTGACCTCGTGCTGCATGACCAATTTTTCCGACATAGATTGTACAAGTTCGGTAGTCTTTTGGACGAGGGTTCCCTCCGTGTGGGATAGCTTGTCAGAGACGCGCCTCAAAGCGAGAGTGAGCTCATTGATTTGGCGGGGAGCATGAGGGGGTTCCGGGTTACTTCGCAGAAAAGTGACTTCTTGCTTAAGACGAGCATTCTCTGCTTCGAGTAGTTTTGACTGTGCGCGTGCGTCGCTGGCTTCCAAGAACGCTCGTTGGAGCTGCAGGGAAGAAATGTGGGCTGCGTGCTACACGACATTCAGAAACTAGTATAAGTCGCGCGGAAGCATGCACACCTGCCTGATACCTTTCGAGTGCTGCCTTCAAGCTACCTAGCTCTAGTCCAAGCGGGTGGTCACTTGCCATTATTTGTGGCGGTGCGTCGGAGTGGCTAAGCGGAGTTTTGATTCTTTTTTCTTCTTAACCACAACCCAGTTGTCAGAGACCCCAATTCTATCAACAACAAAATCAATAACATGTCTGGAGCGAGAGGTTGTTTTAACTGTGGCGGATGCATGTTGATTCCCTTTCCTTGTACCCGAGGGGAAATGCTGACAGGCGTGATCGCTGTGTTTGCTTTACATACCTTGTGGCATCGTCTGTCTTTCTTGCGCGACGGGCGACAACGTATTTAAATCCGAATCAATCAATCCAAAACATTATCGTTTTACGTTCCATGTCGCGCGGTCTTTGGTATGCGTGCTGTTTCTTGTCTGTATGATCAACACAATCTTTTCTTGGTCAATGTGCTCTCTTAGTCGGCCACCAGGCTGCACAATGCCCTAAGGCAGGTACTCCAACTTGGTGAAGCGTGATATTTTCTATTGAGGCTTCGAGTGGCTGATTCTTGGGAAACTCCTTTAGTTACAATTGTAGGTTCTTTTATTTCTCGTTACTTTTCATAATGTCTGTATGATTCACGTAATCTGTTAGGCGGTCTTGAAGGCCATGTCTCGCGCGGTCCGTTCTGTGTTACTTGTAAACATTCTTGCCTGACTTCTCACTGGTTGTCACAGATTGTACTATGGAACCTAAGGCTAAGAGTTGCTACAAATGTGGGACTGAGTGAGATTTCCATAAATGTTCATAGACGCAATCCTGATCCATTTCCCCGGGTAGAGGACACATTGTACGATTCGACTGTAACTCGGCGCTCTGTATAATGTCTGATCTTGCTTCCTTCAGTCTCGTGACTGTCCCCAGGCATCCGAACGCGGATTCGNNNNGGAGGGGGAGGGGGAGGAGGTAGCGGAGGCGCATCGGGAGCCGAGTGTTACAGATGTGGCAAGGTGTGTTGTTCGTCCAATAGTTATTATAAAAATGCTACCTATGTTTCCAGGTAGGCCATATTGCCCGTTCCTGTCCTGACGCTGGAAATGGAGGGGGCAGTTATGGCGGTGGTGGAGGTTTTGGAGGTTTTGGTTCCCAGAGTAAGACTTGGTATGTACGCTAGTATTGTCTTAGATTGAATCAGCTAATGCATTAGGTTAGTTACACGTGTGGAGGAGGTATGTTAAGATCAAGTTTTAATCAGACATCATCAGACATTTCTTACCAGTCGGACACTTGAGCCGTGATTGCGTTCAAGGCTCAAAGTGCTACAATTGCTCCCAGACGTACGTTACCTTCATTGTCGCTCAAGCTTCCAGACGAAGCTCATCTCCTGGACTAGTGGACACATCAGCAAAGGTACATTCAGTGACTTCATTCTTGAGGTAAATACTTAATCTGAATTTTGCAATTTTAGAGTGCCCGCAACCTCAGAGGCGGGCTTGCTACACTTGTGGTAGTGAACAGTATGTTATTGTATGTCCATTTCACATGACGGTGTTAACTGTCTGCCAGGCATATTGCTAGGGACTGCCCTGGAACTGTTGAGGCTACCTGAAAATTATTTTTTTCAGTCCTTATGCACCCTTTCATCCGTTTTCTTTTCTTGCTTTCGAGCACTTGTCATAGTCCGTGTTGTCCACATCCAAAATGCATGCTTAGTCAGCGATATTTTATGTAATCGCTGCTTGTTCTCGCTTTCATCGTTCTCAAATCCGCATGTCGTTTACTCTTCATCTCGCCTGCCCTCCTGTTCCCTACGTAGGTCGCGCTCACTACTTACCATATAGTATTCCCCAGTTAGTGAATGTGCATACTGAGACAAACACATCTTTTTCACCTAGATTATATCTTGCAACTGTTTGCAATATATCAGTTATATAACTGATAATATTATTTATATACAGTGGTTTAAGAAACTGTTCTATGTTTTAACTTTGGTGATATGGTTTATACGATTGGAGATAATTATGTAATATTTTTGCAATATTTTGTAGAAATTAGAATACATTGTTTATAAAATGAGTAAGAGAATAATTTGATTGAGATCTGAAGATAGCCAATATTTTAAAATGGTCATTCATTGAGATAGTTTTTTAACCTTATAATTTTACACAGGTATATTACAAATTGAATACTTCATATAACCTCCTTATGATTTTATAAAATAACTCTTTTAGGCATGCTCTCAATTAACTCTGACACTCTTCTGTCTTGATTTTACTCTATTTAATCTCTACTCTTTCTCAAAACCCCTACATACCCTGAGGAGAATCAAGATACATGGTAAGGAGGTCATCTATATATTTCCTACGTTCATATGTATATCACAGACTCATTTATACTTATAACAATACTGCTGCATGACCTACCCTCTCATCTTGTTTATTGGAACTAACTATAGACTTGTTAGATCTTTTAAGAATGGGCTGAGCTGAGTTCTTGGATAAAGCTTGCATGAGGTTGTGACAATGAGTGAGGTTCAGAGTAGGGCTTGGCTTCAGCTTATATGCTGTGCTGTCCAGATCCTGTAAGATCCCTAATTTCTGAGGGCAAGGTCTGACAGAATACTTGGGGTAATCTTAGTTGATTTTCTGACTACAGAACTACTAATTTACATACATGTTATATACTAGATTAGTATTTCAAATAGTCAGAAGAATTTCAAATCAAAAGAACAAGGGGATTTCTAGAACAGGAATTGAAACAAAGGCAAGGTGAAACATGGATGAGTAAGGATAAGGATTGGGTAAGGTGTGTTACAAAGATTGTTGCATAAGGCAATGGAAAATACTAGAATAGGAAAGTATACCATATGTAAAATGACTAACCAATGAATGAAGTCAGGTCTAGACTCTGAGCTGAGTAAACAAAGGGCTGAGTGGGATTACTTGAATAGGTGAAAAGATTACTTAATTGTGATGACTAAGCAAGCAGGATCTCGTGAGGTGAGATCCTAATAAGATCTCATATCCCCTCCAATAGATCTTGAACATTATACATTGTAACACCCTTACTAATCCACCTCTGATTTATATCTAAGATATACCAAACTCCCATTTGACCCTCCAAAGCAATTCTGTATGAATGCACTCACACCAAAGTCCTCAGGTGACCTCCATGCATATGTCACTTCTAATATATGGATCTCCACATTACTACCACTGTTATTAATTGTATCACACTCCCAAACCTTCTAGTATGTTCCTGTCAGGGGTCCACCCTTTTCAAACTCTGGTTCAACTCTGGGATCTCCTATTCAAACTCTGCTCAATCCATCACCTCCAGAGTCAATCTGTCACATCTGGAATGTCCGTCAACTCTGGAATGTCTGTCAACTCCAGAATGTCAGTTGCCCCACAACTAGACACTCTATGATGGAGGACAGAGGCCCAGAGCCAGGTACCTGGGCTTCGGACTTGGTACCAGGAGGTAGGCTTGGGTAGCACCCAGATGGGTGCTTACAAATCAGCACACAGACCACTTATGTAAGGGGGCAAAAGAGTATATATAGAGAGAGACTCCCTAGCGGCAGAATCCTTGGACTTTCCTCTTAGGATTTCCTCTGCTTAGGTGAGAACCTTAGTCATGCTGTATTAGGTAGCAGTAATATAAACTTAGGATTTCCTCTGCTTAGCTCCATGAGATACCTCCAGAATAAATAAGGGAGTTGCCCTTACATTAGGAAAGTCTCCCCTAATAGGACTGGGAGCTGTGTCACAGTACTGTCATAGGCAGCCTTGGACTTGATGAGAATAACTCAGAGAGTACCACCTCCTGGACATACTTAACACCAGACTCCCCCTCCTTAGAAAGAGCAATGGATGTCCCTACAAGTCTCAGTCCAGACATGGACGCGGACGAGCAATTCCAGTGGCTAGAGCAAGAGTGGGCAGAAAACCGAGCAGAAAATATTGCGATTGGCGAAGCCCTAAGGGCAATCATGTCCAAACTAAACAATAACCCCACACACAAGAGTCCGGAGTTCATAGACCCAGAAAATGACCCAACACCAAATGCACAGACTCCGGACCTCTGGAATACTACTCCATCAGGGAACTCTCAAATCAGGCTGGCACCTCCATTGGACTTTGATGGAGATAGAGAGAGAAGCAGGGCATTCCTCAACTCCTGCAACATTTACCTGGTAATCTGTGGTGACCAATTCCCAAATAACCAGGCTCAGATACACTGGGCCCTCTCCTACTTCAAATCCAAGCGAGCAGCTCAATTTGCAAACAAGGTCCTCTGGAGTGAGAGAAGTGGACAACCTCATTACCCAGACTGGAGGACCTTTGAGTCAGACTTCATAGCAAACTTCTGTCCCAAAAATGAACAACTGACAGCCGTCACATGATTAGAAGGCACTAGCTGGTACCAAGGCAAGGACTCCATGGAGGAATATATTGACCAATTCAAGGAGTTGGTGGACCTTGTGGAATATCATGACAACAAGATGGTTGTAGTCAAGTTCCACAGAGGCCTGGAGCCAGGGATCCAAACCAAAGTGGCCCTTCTCGGAGGTGGAACACCAGAGTTTGACAACCCTAGGGGATGGTACAAAGCAGCTTGAAGGGTTGCCTGGAACAGAGAGGCAAATGAGGCATTTATGCAGGCCCACCGCACTCAACTCCAGATGTCATCTCATCCACTGAGTACATCCTCAAAAATGGTTCCAAATGCTCCAAGGATTCTGAGCTCACTACCCTGGTTCTCAAACTTTCCTCAACAGGCCCCTGTGTCTCTGCCCACAACATCAAAAGAGGATCCAGTGCCAATGGAGGTAGACTGAACGCAAGTGAAGACCACCACTCCTGGACTATGCCTCCACTGTCAGAAGCCCAGACATTATGTCTGAGACTGTCCTTTGTCCTTTGATATCTGGACCATGAGCGCAGAAGAGAAGCTGGGGCTACTACCAGAGCTCCTGGCCCTTGCGGATGTGGCAGGAACTCCACCCATGGAGTCTGCAGGCAGTGCTGTGAATGAGGGAGTAGAAGAAGAGGATGAGGAGGATTTTGGAGCCAGCAGTGGGTGAGTAGTGTGCCCCCACTGCCTGTACATAACCGGTTCTCTTGTCTAGAAACAGAGTGTGACATGACCCCCACACAATGTCTCCAGAATGAGAAACCGGACATAGCCACACAAAAGGTTGAAGCTCCCCCAAAGCAATGTCAGATGCGGCTCCAGAAATGGGAAAGACGACTCCCAAAAAGGTATATAATGGCAGCCACTCTAGGTCCAAAGTCCCTTATCATTAGAGTGGAACTTCAGACAACTGACACTGCGGAAGTAAAGTCCAGACCTGCCCTTGTGGACTGTGGAGTCACTGGGCAGTTCTTGGACCAAGGATATGTTAAACAGCATTGCCTCACCACTCAGAAACTCCAGAGGCCCATCCCAGTCTACAACATGGATGGATCCCTGAATGAGGCAGGAGCCATCAAAGGAATTGTAGATGTCATCCTCCAAGTGGATGGGCACACTGAGCGCACCACATTTGCAGTCACCAGCCTAGGGAAGCAAGACCTTATCCTGGGGTTTACCTGGCTGGAAGAACACAACCCAGAGATTGACTGGCGAATGCAAAAGGTCAGCATGAGCTGATGTCCAGCCAAGTGTCATACCTGCTGGATAGAGATCCAAGACAAATGCAAAAAGGTCTGAGAATTTGAACATCACATCTGAGAGTGCCGAGCAGGCCCATTCCCCAACCTTCTAGAAGAGGAGAATGTGGAAGGAGAGGAGAGTGGTGAGGAGTTGAGAGATCCACTGGATGACCTGGAAGAAGGAGACTGATTGATGTGCATAATGCTGCCCCAAGATGCTGAGCAAATCTGAGCTACACAAACCACCTCACAAAGGTTGGGTGAAGCTCACTACAAAAATGCCCAGGCCAAAATGGAAGTTCCAGAGTACCTCTGAGACTTTGAAAGTGTCTTTGCAAAGGAGTCATTTGATGAACTCCTGGACAGAAAGATCTGGGACTATGCCATCAAACTGGAAATAGGTTCTAGCCCAACTCAACTAATTGCAAGGTGTATCCCATGTCCCCATTAGAGCAGGCTGAACTAGACGTTTTCATCCAGGAGAACCTCCAAACAGGACGCATCTGGCCCTCCAAGTCCCCAATGGCATCTTCAGTCTTTTTCATTAAAAAAAAAGGATGGGTCCCTTCGACTCATGCCAGACTACCAGAAGCTGAATGCCATGACAGTGAAGAACCATTACCTGAGTCCCCTCATCTCAGAATTAGTAAACCAGCTCAAGGGGGCCAAATACTTCACGAAACTGGATGTCTGGTGGGGATACAACAATGTCTGGATTAAAGAGGGTGATGAGTGGAAAGCTACATTCCAAACTAATAGAGGACTGTTTGAACCATTGGTGATGTTTTTTGGACTCACCAATAGTCCAGCCACCTTTCAGACAATGATGAATGACATTTTCCAGGATCTCATCTTAGAAGGGACAGTCTATGTATACATTGATGATATTCTCATCTACTTGAAAACCCTAGCTGAACATCAAAGGATCACACATCGAGTGCTGGAGTGCCTTCAGGAGCACAAACTCTACCTCCAAAAGGAGAAGTGTGAGTTTGAACAGATGCGTATTGAGTATCTTGGACTCGTCATATCAGAGGGGAGAGTTGAGATGGATCCAGTTAAAATCCAAGGAGTGACAGAATGGCTGACTCCAGAAAACTGCAAGGATGTCCAATCATTTCTTGGATTTGCTAACTTTTACTGACACTTCATCAAGGACTTTTCCCTTCATGCTCGGCCACTCTTTGACCTCACTAAGAAAGGGGAGCAGTGGAAATGGGGAGAGAAGGAGGAAATGGCACTCCAGAAACTAAAAGGACTGATTATGGAGGCCCCGGTCTTGGCTTTCCCAGATGACTCCCAGACATACTGAGTAGAGGTGGATGCCTCAGACTTTGCGATGGGAGCCACTATTGAACAGCAGTCACCAGAGGATGGAAAATGGCACCCGATTGCCTTCTTCTCCAAGAGTCTGAGTCCAGTAGAAAGGAACTATGAGATCCATGACAAAGAAATGCTAGCCATCATCTGAGCCTTGGAAGAATGGCGGCATTTCTTAGAAGGGACACAACTCCAGTTTGAGATCTGGATGGACCACAAAAACCTGGAGTACTTTTGGACTTCAAAAAAGCTAAACTGAAGGCAGGCATGGTGGTCCCTCTACCTGTCCTGCTTTGACTTCATGCTCCACCACTGACCAGGCCAGAGCATGGGGAAGGCAGATGCTCTCTCAAGGAGGCCTGACCATGGATCAGGAGCAGAGGATAATGAGAATATGACCCTCCTACAGCCAGAGCTATTCATGATCCAAGCTCTTGAAGGGATTACAGTGGTGGGAGAAGAATGGGATCTCCTTGAACATATCTGAGCAAAACTCCAGAGCTCTGGACCAGAAGACCCGGTAGCCAAAGCCATCACTGAACTCTGGAGAGGGCATGCCAAATCTGTATGGTCGGCAGAGTGGGCAAAATGGGATGGCCTCCTCCAATTCTGAGGGAGAATCTATGTCCCTAATGACTCCAACCTACAAAGGCACATTGTGTCCCAGCACCATGACACACGAGTGGCTGGGCATTGTTAAGTGCGTGCACAACACGCCCTTGGTTCGGGTGGTTTGGCTCGGTCCAATGAGCCGAAGACTGACGTGGCATTGGCTTCAACGTTCTTGCATTGCGCCTATCTATCCGCCAAGCCACTATATTTTGGACGAGGCTCGGTTAGGGACCG
>QFEC01003171.1:0-11893 GCA_003316585.1 Gomphus bonarii | reverse complement strand
CAACGCATTAAAGCGTTGCTTTTGCACGCTTCTGTAGCTGTTGGAATTCCAGAGGGGTCAAAGTACTCTTGTTCTCCTCGAGCAATACCAACCAACCTGTTAAGTATATCAAAGGGTAGGATGCAGGTTGATGGAAATATGCACCGACCGTCCCAGACACACAAGCGCGTATTCTCTGCTGACTACTTTTGGACCGACATTCGTCTCACTCCGTGGAGCAAGACCCCACCCGCCAGGACCGAACGCCTTATTCAATATACGTCGGTACTTGATCTCGGGGAGGTAAATGAGTCCATCTGGATTTGAGATTGTTAATGCTGCCATCGCAGTCAGAAAGTCTACACGCCTGGTTTCATCTCAATATCATCCGGGTCGAGGGGCTTCTCGAGAACCTCTGCAATCTCTTTCGAAAAGGGCTGGCTCGAGAGTCCATAATAACTTTTTGACCAGTCAGTGCTGCTTCCGTCCCCCAAGGCCTCCGGAATAATACCACCATTTCCATTGGCGACGGTGGAGGGAATGGCCGTCAACATTTCATCACCAATCTCTTCGTCGGGAATGAGCAAGCTTTCAGATGTGTCCGAGTTGTTTTCTTCTCCTGAAGTGGTTGCGTATCGTGCCAGTCTCTGCCATTGTCCGTATCGCGCTGAAATGAATACTGAGGACGGGGGAGTGACAATCAGCTTGCCATGTGAGGCCCTAGAAAGGCCCGAGAGGCTTCGAGAGAGAAACCGGGATGGAAACATTTCCCCTGTGCCTTATTTTCCCACCCCGACATTATAGTCCCCGACAATCTGACGCTTTTCAGCCACATGATGCTCAAAAAGTCTTCAAAACCCGGCTACTAAGCATAAAAATAAAAGTTACGATTTTTATTAGGATTTTCATGAAGTTATCCAGCTTCAGTTGCAGGCTTTATTATGCACTCAACCCGCCGTCAGGCACTCTCAAAATCAAATTTTTATTCAGTGAAATCATTCTCAAATCGGAAGCTTTTAGACACATCCAGTAAATGTTGAAATCTTAAGTTCTTGTCAGAGTATTCTCTACAACTAACATCAAAACCGCCGAATCTCAACTTTTCTCAGCATGACACTTCATATTTGTTGCAGTGTCAAAAATTGGTGAAAATGTGCATCCCCATAATGTAGATGAATAACTTTCGGCATGAATTAAATGCCAATTGAGACTGTTACATTCGGCCGAATTATATACTGATGATGTCTCGATACACTACTTCAATAAAAAATATTCTTTCTTGACCACGTTACCACTGCATTAAACATACGTAGAGGTTCTCGCACATTGGTGTCGCCCCTAGTCATTTATCTCCTGTTAAGCCTGGGATTGGAAGATGTCCTTCAATGATTCGTTAAATGAATCAGTATCGTTCAAATGCAGGAATGGCTCTGTTGGTGTAGGGATGCTCCACAATACACGGTCACCTTATGAATTGTCTAAGACAGTTCAAATGAGACGTACACGCAAAGATAATCCGCCAGTCCATCCCTCTCCTACCTCATATATTAGGAGTTTCTCTGGGAGAATAATATTATTGATGTATTCTGTATTCATTGTGTGTTAGCAGCTCCTCCTGACCATGAGTCCATAGACAACCTTGATGATATGCACACAGGCAATAAGTGAAGCAGCAGTCTCTTGGTCCAGGTGCAAGGCATCCTGAACTGAGCAGCCAAGGTATTGGCCCAGGTGCTGTGACACTGGATACAGATTGTGGCATCAGCATATCTTAGGGCCCAGTCAAGGGGTAAGGTATGCTGAGGAAGTAAGAAGTGGACAGTGAGTATATAGGTTGAATAGCTCATGTGAGGGCAATGCTATTGACAAAGTCACAACAACAAGATACTCCAATATTAATGAGCTGATAAGGGGGTTCTCCACTTGGTGTAGTGGTAATCCTCAGTTTATACAAGGGTTACTAGTAATAAGTACATAGAGAGCTCACCTGGTGTAGCAGTTATCCTCAGAGATAAAGCTGAGGGGTAAACATTACACCAGTCATGACTTATCTACCCTAATCCAGTGCTTATTATGTAGTTGGAAGATGAAAGGCATGGAAAAAAAATATAAACAGGAAACAACAAACTGAACAATGATCTCCAAGCTGAACCCTGACATCACCCCCCTCTCAATGCATGACATCTCAGCATGGCCACTGAGAGTGAACTACCACCCCTTCCAGAAGTTTTGGCTTGAATAGGTTTGGGAGGGTGGATTCAATGGAAACATCCCCCAAGATACCATTTCAGGGCTCTCCAAAATGAGAAGAGGGTGGAGGTTGTGTCTGACTCAATTGCCACTCCAGGATACAGTGGGAGTCTGAAAGAGTAGGTGGGGCCAAAATTGCTGCATCTCTCAAACAGTGTGATCTTCACACATTCCCCTATGGTGTTGTGACCCCATTCCCCAGTGAATCTCTCAAACATAAAGGAGGTAAGGGATGTACCGAGGTGTAATGAGTCTCCAGCTTTGTAGGGCTGACAGGTCTTGGGTTGTCTCTGCCAGGGAAGGGATAAAATGGGTTTGGGTTTGGTTGGCATATCAAAGGATGTTTTGACTTGTCTGATGTCTTCTGGCTCAAAGGACCAGTGTGAAGATAAGGGGTAGGATTGAAGAGGGATGAGGCTTTGCTGGCTGGATTGGGTAGACATGTTATAGTGATGAGGGTAACTGTTATCAAAGTGGGTAGAGAAGGGGTCAATAGGGAATGTTTATATAAGGTTGAGTGAAATGAATAGAATGTCAGGTGGGACTTTGCTTATTTTTTGGGGGTTAGGGTGTCACGTGCCAGGTTCCTTCCTTCCATCCAATTGAAGAGATGTTGTTTGGGAGTTTCAGTGAAGGTCTCTAAGATTAGAAAGGGGAGGGTGGCATATAGAGCAGCCAATATACATTGTGGGGCTTTGGGGTTCTGTTGGTGAAACTCTATGATAAGTCACCTTTCTCCAGAGACATTCTTCACAGATAGCCAGGAATCATCTGCAGTTCCATAATCCTTCAAACAGACTAGGTATTCTACTCATCCTCGGTACACCCTGCTGTCTAGGATACTCTCGACTTCATACTCAGGGACTCCATCTCAGATAACAGGAGGAGGGGGAGTTAAGCATGTCATTCTTGGATTGGATCCTCTTGGTAGGGGTGTAGGAGGTTGATAGAGAAGACAGGATGGGTGTGACCAAAAGATGGTGGGAGTTGGAGGCCATAGGCATTCTGCAATACAACCTTGTTCACTGCATAAGGACCCAACCATTTATGATCCAAGTTCTTCATTGGGTGAGTGGTTGTAATGTTTTGTGCATTTAGCCAGACCTTATCACCAATCTTGTATGTGGGGGCAGCTTGATGGTGTAGGTCATAGAATCATGCCATGTTGTAGTGCAATTTCATGTCCAGGGCTTTCCCTAGAGAACGCCAGAAATGTGACACAAATTCTGAACCTCAGTCAGAGGTTACATGGGATGGGATGCCGTGCTTTGAAAATATGTGAAGTAAAAAGAGCTCAGTGAGCTGTGGTGAGGTTATTGTATCAGTGGTAGGGATGAATATTCCTTGTTTGGAAAATTGATTGACGATGACTAGAATGGCTATGAATTCTGAAGATGCTGGGAGCTGTTCAATGAAATCCATGGATATAGAATTCCAGGGCTTCTCTGGGACAGGGAGCTGTTTGAGTAGTCTATAGGGCTTGTGTCGCTGTGGTTTGCTACACACACAGGTGGTGCATGATTTACAGTAGTCCTTGATATAGGTTTTGATGCCAGGCCAATTGAAGTCTCTTCTAACCAGTTATAAGGTCTTGTTGATCCCAAAATGTCTGGACAGGATGTGATCATGTTTGAATTGTAAAACTTGTAATTGTAAGGCTTGAATCTCAGGAACATATATTTGTCCATTGAAAAGTAGTAAACCATCTTGATTGGTCTTCCACTTAGGGTCTTTGATGGATCTGAGGTGTTTCTGAGCAAGAGGGTCTGAAGCAAGGTTTTGATGAATGTCAGTTAGAATTCATTCAGTGTCCATGAGCGAGGTTGCTTATAAGACTGGTTCAGCAAGGTTTGTTGCCTGGAGGGATGATGCCAACTGATGTTGGGAAAAGATTGGTCTGAGGTTCTGAGGGTTGACAGTGGCATAGTCACTTGCTCCCTCTTTTAGGTAGATATCCCAACATCTCATAAGAGAATCAGGCTTGGTTCCAAGGCATCCAGGTCTGAAACATATGATGAGGTTAAACTGGGAGAGGTACTCTGACCATCTAGCCTGTCATCTGGTCAATAGTTTAGTAGTACAAAAGTACTCTAAATTTTTATGATCAGTGATGACATTGATGGGTTCCACAGAGCCTTCCAGATAGTGTCGCCAATGCTGGAATGCCTCAAAAATAGCCAATAGTTCCTTGTCATGAACATCATAATTGAGTTTGGGCAAGGTAAAATTTTGGGAGTGAAAGGCTATGGGGTGGAGTTCACCATCCAAGGTGTGCTGAGAGAGAATCACGGCGAGGGCATAGCACAATGCATCTGTCTCCACAATTAAGGGGCAATCAGGTGTCCAATGAGTTAGGATAGGTGCACTCGTAAATGCCTGTTTCAATTTGTTGAAAGATTCTCTACAATCCTCAGTGAAGTTCCATGGAAGGCCTTTCCTGGTGAGTCAGGTAAGAGAAATCGTGATACCAGAATAGTTGTTGATGAAATGTCTGTGTCAGGGGATGACCCGTTTCAAGCCCTGAGCTGAAATGAACACAGCTCAGCCAGGAATACACCAAGCAACCCAAGGTTTTTGGCAAGACCTTCCAAACCTTTGGCCCACCAAACAGCTCGGCACTTACCCACAAAGTTCCCAAGCCAGGAGCCAAGATCTAAGGTGGGAGGCTGAGGACCAAGGAGGGCTGAGAAGGGATCCACTTGACTGGAGGCCAAGTCACTTAGGCTGAGGAGAGGTACCTCAGTTTGGGTCAAGATCTATAAGGGCTAGGTACCCAAACCTCAGTTCAGGCCTGAGGGATCAGCTCCAGAGGTGCCCAATATTTATAGAATCAGTGTGCATACCTTCAGACCCAAGAGAAGGGTAAGGTATGCTGAGGAAGTAGGGCATGGACAATCGGTATATAGATCAAATGGCTCACTAGCAAGGGACCCTAAGCTTTCCTCTTAGGATTTCCCCCTTGCTAGGTGAGACTCCCTTTACTGTACATAGGACAATCTCGAACTTAGGATTTCCCCCTTGCTAGGTGAGACTCCCTTTACTGTACATAGGACAATCTCAAACTTAGGATTTCCCCCTTGCTAGCACTGTGTGACATTTTGTAAGTGCAACAGGGGATGCCCTTACAGTCTGTAAAAGTTTGCAAAACCAAGGAAAGACTGAATGTCTTTTGACAAGATTAAGGGTCGGAGAGATCTTAGAGAAATAAAGTATTTTTATGTTGTTTTTGCTTGAATATGAATAAAATTTGTTTTCTTTTATTTTTGATGATTGTGGAGTGATGGAAAAGACTAATTATTATTTTTACAAAGTTAGAACTAAATATTACATGAATAGGAGAGGAGGAAAATGGTAAAACATGTTTACATGAGGGGATGACACATACATGACATCATATGGGAAATACTTATTATATGAACATTAGGAGAGGAAGAAAACGATGAAAGATGATAAAGTACATACTAATAAACCTAATGCCTCAAAAGTGAACATGTTTTGTAAGGGCGGTGGCTGGCCAGGCTCATGCTGGTCCTACAATGTATGCGAGTGCGATGGGCACTTCGGTTCAGCTAAAGATGAGTGAAATCTTGAATTACAGCGATTTGAGTCTTTGGACATGATGGGAATTATCGAGATGATAAGAGAGATGAATGTTCTGTGATTTTGTATAATAGAAATTGAATCATGGATGGAAAATGATTTTATTGTTTTTGTATAATGTTTGTCTTTAGCGCTGTTAAGTGCTCAGGGTGCTAAAGCATCGGATACCTGTAAAAGGCTTTTGACAGTAAGTAAGGTAGGTTTTTGATAATATTAATAAAGTAAAGTGTTATCTGATCTGACAACCAGTATCAGATATAATGACATTTCACTTATATCAATATCATCATTGTGGAGGGGATCCCAGGTCTCTGGCTTCAAAATACTTCTGCATAGGCACTTCGTCTCAGGGGCAAACACGTTGTAAAGGTAATAGAACTCGATGGGGGACAAGGAAAAATGTAAAATAAATCTTGAAAAATAACTTCAATCAGGCCTGAATATTGTGTGGAAACAGCCAGCCATATAGGCTCATCGTCGTTGACATCGGTCGAAAATACATGTAAATGTGCATATATGCACTTGTATGCACCCAAAATAGATCGAATTCACCATGCAACTTCAGAGTAATATTCCCTGATGTGCAGCAAATGGTTTTGATAGTAATAGCTTGTTAACTTCATCATAGAATTCGTCAGAGTCATTATATTTCATAAAATTTGCATTTTGCTCATTCTCTAACATCTTTGACTTTCCAAGGTTCCAGCCAGTCTAGGATGCACTTGAATTTTTCTTCAGCCATGGTAAGCCCCTCAGGTGAGAGTATGGAGCTGAGGTATTCAACCGAGGTCTGATGTAAAGAGCATTTATCTTCTTGGGCATAGAGATGGTGCTTATGTAGCCATTGCAAAGCTTCCTGGACATGTCCGATGTGCAAGGTTTCATTGTCTGAATAAATAAGGATGTTGTCCAAATAGACAATAGTGCAAATGTCCAAAAGGTTGCCAAATATATCGTTCATAAATCTTTGAAAAGCTGCAGGGGCATTAGAAAGCCCAAAGGGCATGGCAAGCCATTCAAAAGATGCATAGTGAGTTCTGAAGGCTGTCTTCCATTTGTCCCCTTCTGCAATATAAACGAGGTGGTAGGTGTGCCTAAGGTTGATTGTGGTATAGATGCGAGCTTTCTTGGGAGCTTCTAAAAGATCTGCTATTAGTGGAAGCAGGTAATGGTCCTTTTTGGTGATTCTGTTAAGACCTCAGAAGTCTACACAGAGTCATAGGGAACTATCCTTTTTCTGCACAATCAATACTGAAGCCCCATGTGAGGAGCACAATGGGTGGATGAATCCTTTCTTGAGGTGTTCATCAAGGAATTCTTGAAGTGACTGAACCTCAGAGACTGACAGGGAGTAGATAGGACCAAGTGGAGACAAGTGCCATCTTTGAGGTTGATCTTGAGGTTGTAAGATCTGTGGGGTGCTAGTGTATCAGCACTGACTTTACTGAAAACATCAGTGAAGTCATGGTAATGCTCAGGAACATGTTGTTTAATGCTGTCTGAGATATCAGAGGTTTTGACCATGGCTGAACCTTGGGAAAAGATGTTGAGGTCAGCAAGGTTGAGTTGAAATGCCTGAGATCCTTCTAGTTTGCAAGCTTGCATCAAAGCAGCAGCATTTACTAGAGCTATCCGAGGTGCTGTCAACTTCAGAAGGTTTGGTGAGGTTTTGCATGGAAGTGAGGTGCTACAAGCTGTAGTAGCCAGAGGGTTGGCATGGGGACTGTTTCTGAGGTCTTGAAGGTAATACCACCCAATACCCAGTCAATTGTTGGATTGTAGCAGGTGAGCCAGTTGTAGCCAAGTACCGTGGAGCAGCTGCCATCCAACGAAGTTACATAGAAGGTAACTGTCTGAAGTTCACCAATCAAAAAACAGATTGGAATAGTTGTAGTCTGAGTGATGGTTGAGTTAGTAGAACCATTGAATAGTTTTAATGGAATGGGAGGTACAGAAATGGTAGGTAGGGAATATTTCTGCACTACTTGTGATTCAATAAAACAATCAGAAGAACTACAATCAAGAAGTGTAACTAAACAGGTTTTATCCATAAGGGTACATGTCAGATTTAATACTAAAGAGTTCTTTGAAAGAGTGGAAGAAATGGCAATTAAGGTGAGCATGCAATCAAGGTTACTGCAATCCTCGGGCCACATGGTTCTGAGGTTGCTTATTATTTTTTTGATTCCATGGCCATGGAATCCTTGGCCTTGGAGTCAGAGCTTGCCTTAGCAACATGAGCTTTAGGATTTGAGGAGTTGGTCGTCTTTGACTTTGGGCACTCATTAACTATGTGACCTTTTGAATTACACAGGAGACAGAGTCCCTGGGCAGAAGTTTGCCATCTTTCCTGAGCTTTGACGAAAGGTAAGGTGTCTTGGCATTGTTCAAAGACTTCTGGTTGCCGTTGTTGTTGTTGTTGTTGTTGTTGTTGTTGTTGTTGTTGTTGGTCCCCTTATGGCTCTTCTGGTTATTGTTTAAGCTGTTGGAGGACTGCTGGTTGGACTGGTTGGAGGGGTTGGACCGGTTAGAGGACATGTTGGAACTTTGGGTGGGGTTCATGAGGTTCTCATACTCCTTGCATTCCCAATATTTGCTATCAATTTTCAACATGTAGTTTTGAAGCTCAGTGAGGGATTTGAAGTGAGGGAAATCAAGGAGACTGTCCTTGATATGTTTGTGCAATCCCTTGTAAGCCACATGAGCAAGGGTGGCGTCATTCCACTGAGTATGAGTGGATGCTTGGGCGAAGTTGATGAAGTAACAAGCAGCTTGATGATGATCCTTCATGACTATTTTTTAGAGCTCTATCTCTGCTTGCACAGCATTATTGAAAGGGCCAAAATTCATTTCAAGCTCAGTCCAAAAATCCTCCCAATTGGCAAGTTAGGTAGGCTCAGGAGAGATCTTGCTGAGGATGGCAGGTTTGAAATACTGGAGAGCAGGGCCGGAGAGGTATGAGATTGTTAGGGGACAGCCTCCTGATCCCTTAGGGACATTCTTTTCCCAGTATATCTTCTATTCTTTATCTTCCTCCCCTTATTAATTCCTTAGTTTAATCCTCACTTGCCCCTTGTTTCACTGACAGTGACATGACTTACTCACATCACAGTCACTAACTATATAGTTGGCTACTTAGGTAAGGGGTCCTCACCTTATTCTCTTTTGGACCCCCTTACCAGGTATGCCATCCACTGTACTTAGTTTCCATTTTCTATTATACACTTACTTTTGGACCCCCTTACCAGTGTCTGATAGTAACTGTGGTAGGCCTGGGGTTAGAGTCCCTGGGTCAGGGGTAGAAGGGCAGGGCTGTGGTGGTGTCCCACTGTCTTAACTCCCAGCAGTTGCCCAAGTCAGTACCCAAGTAAGTTGCCCTAACAGAGATGGCATACTGAATTTTTGATGTGCCTGTCTTGAAAGCAGATGGGCGATCTCAGAAGTTCAGCATACATTGAAGGAAGAATGTATGGAGCTTAGCTTGATCCATGCCATTGTAAACCTTGGGTTCATGGATTTTGGTTTTGGAGCCTGAGTCTGCAGTGGGTGATTGGGTGAGACATTTGAAAACCCTTTTAATGAACTCATCTGAGTTGATATTTGTATTAACACTATGAGCATCTTGTAAGGGGTTGTCATCATCATCTGGGTTATCATCAGGAGGGTCATTATCAGGAGGCCCACCAGCTAGAGGAGGAGTCCTGCATCCCTGGTCTCTGCCATGGCCAAGGTCTTCGGCATCAACAGTGTTGGGGGAGAAAATCTCCTCAGGTTGTTCAGAAGGTGCCGTAACTTGTCTAATGACATGAGTCCTGGATCAGGTGGTCATAATAGACATGTTAATACAAGATTCAGGAGTGTGAGTCAGAAAATACTGTTAAGAACAGGTTGAGCCAAGTTCTTGGTTAAAGCTCACATGAGGTTGTGAAAACGAGTGAGGTTTGGAGTAGGGCTTGGCTTCAGCTTATGTACTGCACCTTCCAGATCTCATACAATCCCTAATTTCCAAGGGCAAGGTCTGACGGAAAACTCAGGGTAATCTTAGTTGATTTTCTGACTACAGAACTACTAATTTACATACACATTATATATGAGATTAGTATTTCAAATAGTCAGGATAATTTCAAATCAAAAGAACAAAGGGGTTTCCAAAATGGGAATTAAAACAAAGATGAGGTGAAACATGGATGAGTAAGAATAAGGTTTGAGTGAGGTGTGTTACAAATATTGTTGTGTGAGGCAATGGAAATTACTAGAATAGGAAAACATAACATGTGCGAGGAGATTAACCAAATAAATGAGAGTGAGGTCTGGACTTTTAGGATGAGTAAACAAAGGTACCAGGTGGGGTTACTTGAAAAGGTAAAAAGATTACATAATCATGATGACTAAGTGAGCAGGGATCTTGCAAGGCAAGGTCCTAACACTTTACAACCTTCTCATCTTGGTCTGTGCAGTCCCCAACTCTGTCAAGAAATTTGTCAGCCTTGCCATTCACTAGTTGTGCACCTGTGGCATTAACATGGAGCATGTTAGGTTGGAGTAGAATTTGGTCTTGATTATCTTCCTCCCCCCACTTATGATCTACCCATCTTGAGAGTGCATCAGGCTTAGTTAAATGGTGACCAGGATGGTGGATCAATTCAAAATCAAAGCAAGAGAGGTAGAGTGACCAGCAAGCTTGGTGACGGTTTAGGTTCTGTGCAGACTGAAAGTAGGTGAGCTTTTGATGGTCGTTGAGGATCTCAAATTTGTACTTGGTTCCTTCTAGGATATGATGCCATTCTTCTAGACCATGGATGACAGTGAATAGTTCCTTGTCATGATATCAGGGTTCAGCTTGGAGTTTAGTTTGGAGTTCCTTGTCAGTTTGTCATTTCTTGTTTATGTATTTCCATGCCTTTCCATGCCCTGCATCTGTGGATCACATAATAAGTGCTGGGCTAGGGTATATAAGTGTGACTTGTGTAATGGTTACCCCTCAGCTTGATCTCTGAAGATTACCACTACACCAGGTGGAAAACCCCCTTATCAGCTCATTAAATATTGGAGTATCTTGTTGTTGTGACCTTGTCAATAGCATTGCTCTCACAGATAGCATAGTTGCACTCTGTGTCTGAAAGACTCTTTGATACAAAGCCAATGGGTCTCCACTCTCCATCATCACAGAGTTGAGATAATACAGAACCTGTTGCATATACTGAGGCATCTGTTTCTAGGCAGAAGTGTTTGGTCTGGTCTGGGAGGACCAGGATAGGAATAGAGGTAATGAGGTGTTTGAGTTCATTAAAGGCAACTTGCTCTGGTCCATCTGGTGTCCAAGACCACTGTGTATTGGCTTTGGTAAGATTGTTCAGGGGTTTGGAAATGTGGGAGAAGTTGTCCACAAATCAATAGTAGAAGTTGATAAATCCAAGGAAGGATCTCACCTCAGTGACATTGCATGGGATTGGCCAGTCATGTACTCCTGCTACCTTCACTGGGTTCATTTCCACCTTCCCTTCTGAGAGGATAAGTCCAAGGTATAAGTCCAAGGTACTCTACCTCTAGTTGTTTCAATATGCATTTCTCTGGTTTCAGGTATAGGTTGTTGGAGTGGAGGATTTTGAGGACTTGTCACATGGTCTTTTGATGGTCTTCAAGGGATTCTGTGAAGATGAATATGTTATCTATGAACAACACCATGACCATTTCATAAATGAGGTCCTTGAAGATTTCATTCATCATCATTTGAAAGGTGGCTGGGCTGTTTGTGAGACTGAAGAACATTACCAGAGGTTCATATAGGCCTTGGTTTGTCTGGAAGACTGCCTTCCACTCATCCCCTTCCTTTATGCACACATTGTTGTATCCCCAGCAGATGTCTAGTTTCATAAAGTGTTTGGCCCTGGCAGCAGCAACCTTGTTTATGATATCTGGTACAAGAGGGAGGGGATAAGCGTTCTTGATCATTATATCATTATGCCTCCTGTAGTCTTATACAAAGTGGAGGCTGCTGTCCTTTTTCTTTACAAAGAAGACTGGGGATGCCATAGGTGATTTAGAGGGGCAGATGTGATTGCTC
>QFEC01003169.1:0-21311 GCA_003316585.1 Gomphus bonarii | reverse complement strand
GCTCAGTCATCTAATATTCAAACAGTATATAAGGAGGGCAAAAAGTTAGCATACCCCCCCCCACCATCTGTCAAACGTCTGATCACATTTACACTACTGTCTATAAAGACTACTACACCAGTCTCAAGACAGTCATATAAGAGTCCACCAGTCTCAAGACAGTCATATAAGAGTCCAACAGGTACTCCTTGATCACTATTATTTTCTTTTTTCTCTGACTTTGAGTTATACAGTCATTTATTCACCTTTTGCTTGCACTATCTTCTTATCTTTGATCCTGTTGCCAATCCCACCTATTTTCACCTCTGAAAAACCAATTCACTGATACTGGGATTCTGCTGCAAAGGTGAGTGCACTAAGTATAACTCCTTGTTAGAATACCTTTTTCTTTATACCTGTCTTAATACTCTGGATGGTGCATATCCCTTGCATTATGTAGCCTCCCCTTTCACTAGGGATCCACTGAGCTGTTAAGCCTCCCACCTTGGGACTAGTACTTTATGTGCATATTTTGTGAGAATACAATAATCAATAAGGTTTTATCACATGAAGGCTTTGCAGCCCAGTCTTGGCAGTTGTCAAGAAACCCTTCAGAGATCAGAGGAAAATGTGCTATCTGTGGTCTTCAACCCATGATGCTTTCCTCAGTATTGTCAGCAACCTTCCCATCCAGCCAAATGTTTCCATGGCACATGATGGTGATGCTTTTTCATCTCCTTTGGCCTCATCATACAATTGAGCAAGAATGGGACCCTCCCTTGTGCAATCCTTCTCAATCCAAATGTCTTTCAGGACCACATTGGCACCTATCTCATTCCCATACTCGTCTATTTCAATGACTTTGAAAACACAGGTGCCTCAACCTCATAGTGGTTCAGCGCCAGATGAAGATATGATGCTCTTCGTCTGGAACCATCTTGGTTTTTCTTCGCAATGACCGGGATGAACTGTGATGTACTGCATAGACAGTCCGGGAATACGCTCTATGGTAGGGTCAAAGCCGAGCAAGGGCATGTCAGCGAATGCAAAGGCAGCAAAGAGTTTGACAAGTTTGGGGTTATCATGTTCCATGTCAGTTCGCCAAATTTTATGAAAATATAATATATATAAAGAACCTACGCACAGAAATAAAATAAAATGGCTCGCTTACGATGACTGAAGAACGACAGCAGAACCAGAGTCTCATATCCACGTTTTAAATCATCAAGGAAAATGCAGCTCGATGACAGGGGTCATCTCACATGACGTGCTGCAAGCTCCATATGCACTTGAGCACATTCTAAGGTGAAGGTAGTGTAATACAACATATTTGAGAATCCTAGTTGAATGCTTACATTATATAAGGAGGAATCCCCGGCTTTCAGCTTGTATTCACATGAAAGCACGATATCGGCCCATGACTCCTTCTCCTGCCTCTCCTTTAGCATCAGGTAACCATCAGGGCGAGTTGCGTTCTGGCCGTCCAACATCGGTGTCATGGTTGGTTTGTGCAAGAATTAAACCAACACTGAGGCTATTGTCAGCTCTGAATTTGCGATGATTGCTTTCACTACTTTGTTGAAAATTTTGGTGAATGGTGAGAATACTATGTCCTCCGTGGTCTGTTGATATTTAGGGCCGTTTTCAAATGATTTCCACCTGCCTGAGGGAAGCATGCAATTGGGGTCCTTATTCAGCGATTTCATCACCAAATCAAGGTTGAATTTGGGTTGAGGAGGCACTAAGAATTTCAAGAAGTCCTCGACGGTAATCTGAGGTACAGAGAAGTCAAGGTCTTCAACCACTGCCGGTCTGGCACTTTCAGGCCTCCCAGATTGATAAGATAAATCTCGAGAGCATGACGTGTAATACATGGAAGATGGAGGAAGAGAGGGGGGAAGAAGAATGAGAGCTGATGATCTCTGGCTGCCTCTAAGTCTAGTAAGGTTTGAGCGGCGAGCTATCACGTGATGTCTCGGTTCTCGCAGTACACAGTTTGGACAAAATTCTACACTGCTTACAGATGTAACACTTTATTGTTAAAAGTTTGGTTTTCGAACCATCAGTCCGGAATGCATTCCTGAGCATCAGGATCAGCCAGTAATTAGTCATGGGATTGATCCATTACCGGGAAACAGAATAGAAAGGTTTCCTCCCACAGCCATTTGAATCTAGCATATCAAGGCCGCCAAATAATATCAGAGCACTCAAGAGTAGTAAAATATTGTATAGGGCTGTCCAGATCCGAGCCCAGTCCCTCGACTCAGGATTTGGTACATAATATTGATGTTGTCCCCATAGCAAGAGCAGAAAGTTGGTGAAATTAAAGGAACAAGAGGACATGATTAGCAGAGTCTGAAACCAGATCCATATCTATTTCGGTATACCTTAGGACTTTGTGGCACCGGACGTAGGAATGCATCGAGAATTGAGAATTGAATTAGCAGCAACTAGTATGAACCCCAGGAGACGGGGAAAGCTCTGTGCTAAAGAGGAATTGAATGGGAGAAGGATAAAGGCCGAAATGTGTTGAAAACTATGGGAGACATGTCTTTAATAAGAGCGAAATCACGCTACCTAACTTGTAAGATATAGGCTGCTTGCTCACATGAGCCTTCAGGAACTTGATCTGTTGTGTGATGGTCGCAGACGGGATATTTGACTCTAAAATTGATACATTATGTTGAAATGTGAATGATTGAGTTCTCCTTCGGTCCTACAGTAGCCAGTTTCAACTTGATGCCAGATAAATAGGAAGAAATCGGTATCATGACGATGTCGGGATTAGAGGAGACTGGCTGATGACAAGGTACACTGCATTTCGGCAACATATCGGTAATTTGTGATAGGACGTGATGCAAAAAGGTAATTCGAACAAAGGCTTCTCTAGAAAGTTACCTCCGCGCCCGAAAAACCCATCACGTGCTTAGCCAGCACGCGTTCCTTATATAACGTGTCACTCCACATATGCATATGTGTAACTAGTCCGTACGCTGCATTTGTCAGTGAGATGAGGATGTTCCACATGGAATTGAATGCGGGTGACCTCGTCCCACATGTAGCAACACCTATCGTCACTGAAAAATGCTGTCCCAGGTCATAATTCAGAAAGTTTTGCTGTACTATATTATGCCTCCAGACCTTACTATTTTAAAGTTGCAACTCTCAACTGAATAGAAATGAAAACTCTGCCCTGTATGTTTTTGTGAAATTCTCCGTCTCTCCGATCATGCTTTGATCATTATTCATGATGCAATTCAATAGTACCGCACGGAGAAAACAGAAGTCTTGTTTTCTATTCTAGTTCATTCAGCAGGCTTGTTCCTGATTATCCATTCATTCATTCGGCTCGAATGTACTTGCATTAGTCTTCCTTGACTCTAGCAACTCACCAGGCAATTTTACCAACCCTACAATGTTCTTTCAGCTCCTATTTGCATTGTCTGCATGTGTTTTCTACGTGCATGCCTCGCCTCTGAACGATTGGTTGTCTTCTCGCACTCCCAGTGGTACCAAAAGTAAGTCTTCAGATATATTGACTCATGGTGGTTATTCTATAACTCGTCGAAACGTAGCTGTGATCACTCAGATGTTTGAATGGACGTGGGATAGCATCGCCTCTGAATGTATAACCTTTCTAGGGCCAGCAGGGTACGGCTTTGTTCAAGGTAACTGTCGTTCTAAGCATGTTTAAATATACTTGGACTTTGACGGTGGCCACCATGGGCAGTCAGTCCACCTGCAGAACACATCACTGGGCCTCAGTGGTGGACCGATTACCAGCCGGTTTCATATATACTGACATCCAAACGGGGAAACCGAGCACAATTCTCCAACATGATTAACACATGCCACGGGGCTGGTGTTAAAGTTATTTCAGGTGCGGTTGCTTCTTATGCTCACTACACCTATTGACAATGATCTACGTTTAGACACCCTTTTTAATCACATGGTATAGTTTTTAAAAATTTGTTGTGTGCGACCTTTGAATGTCAGAATCCTCATACAGGCTGGCATTAATTCGGGTATGGTTCCAAGCTTGTCGCTTCACGTCAACTCACTTTGCATCCCTGCGGTCAAAGGGACGGGTGTCGCCGGAAGCAGTACGTGAATGAGTTACCTCTTCTAAGACCTAATCCACTAAGATTATCATCAACAAACAACAGATTTTACTCACTATGTATACCCAGGCATCTACCAGTACCAAGTTCGCACTAACCTACACTATTACTGGCATGATATATGGTTGTTTATACGTATGTATACCCGTAGGATTTCCATCATTGTGGACTTGAGCCTGAGGATGAGATCGGTGAGTGTAAGAGGACAATATTAGCTAAAAATGCTGTATTTTTGGCATGCAGTAAATTATGACAATAGGCTGGAAGTCCAGACTTGCCAGTTAGTTAATCTAGCAGAGTGAGCATTCTTCCTCCGCGGAAGTTTCATTAATTATGACAATAAACCATCTATGCAGTCTGGCCACAGATAGTGAATACGTCCGTGGACGGCTCGCTGAGTATGGTAACGATCTTCTTTCTCTGGGAATCGACGGGATGAGATTGGATGCCGCCAAGCGTATGTATATCAAACTAGAATTCCGGTACAAATAAAGACGGCTTCTCTCAACTCATTAGACATACCCGCAACGGATATTGCTAACATACTCTCTAGACTTACCAAGAAGCCTTACATCACACAAGAGGTGGAGGGAATGTCTAGCATCCTAGAGGTATATGATTTATACCCATATCGTTAGGTGATTTTTGGTGCCGGAGAACCTATTACACCCAACGAGTACACAGGGAACGGTGCACAATCTCCTCTTAAAGAAGTAACCTTTTTGGCTTAAGTTTTCGTTTCCTATAGGAGATGTTCAAGAGTAGGCGTTTCTTCTCCCAGATGTCGATTGTTAGATCGTTCGACACTAATAGGCCATCGGTCACTCACCTCTCTGGTGAGACAGATTCAGGTTCTCAACCGCTGTGAAAAACGCCTTTTCTGGGGGTGCCGCTTTGTCATCCCTGCAAAGCCTTGACAATCTAGGTACGCTTTCTCCTTGAGGTTGTGATAAATCTGAAGTGAAATATATTGGTGTAATGGCAGGCTGGGTCCCGGGAACATCGGCAAACGTCTTTGTAGTTTGTGAAGTTCATATTAGTATAATGTTGAGGAATGACTTGTCTCGCCAGGCGAACCACGATACTGAACGGGTTAGTCGTTTCAATGTTCATCCTTCAGCTGGCATGAGAAGTATTCATAGAATGGGAATTCTCTCAATTCGAATTCCCCTTCAAACACCTACGTCCTTGCAACAATATTTTCACTGTGAGCATGTTATTGACCTTTGCCTCCTTTGATACCATATGTGTATATGTGTATATCAATGAGCCAGTGCTCACTCATACGGAACTCCCACGATTCTCTCGAGCTATTCCTTCTCAACTACTGACGATGGGGCACCAAATGGAGGTGCGCTCAGTGTTGACCATCAGCTTCAATTTATCATTTTCTTCCGCCTTACAGGCACGGGCACATGTTCAGGAAATGGAGGAGCAAATGGATGGTAATAGATCAAAGAGTAGCTGTTTTGTTTCATACATCTGACCGCATAACGCCTTCCTCTTTCAGGTTGTGTCAGCACCGTTGGCTTGCATTCTCGGGAATGGTCACATTCCACAATTCTGTTTCTGGTGATGTAACCAATTTTATGACTGGAGGAACTCAGCAAATTGCATTCGGTCGAGGTATAGTCCCCAAAGTATGAGTTACCAAGGCGGGATGTTGGATTTATACTTTAATCAGGATCAACAGGATTTGTAGCAATAAACAACGAGGACTCGACTTGGAGTACGATATTCACGACTTCTCTCCCAGCCGGAACATATTGTGATGTTGTCGCCGGGCCTGCGTCCAATGGTGTATGCGCTGGTTCATCGTATGTGATACTCTATCCTGACGAAAATTGCAATATAAATCTTTTCGTCAGCTACGCCGTATCTTCTTCGGGAACATTTTCTGCTTTGATCACACCACGAAACGCTCTTGCTATCCATGTAGGAGCTATGTCGTCTTCGGCAACACCTACGAGCAGCTCGAGCTCACCGACAAGCACTGGGAGTTCTGGACCAGTCATAGTGAACTTTGCGGAAACAGCAACAACTACATTTGGTGATGTGGGAATCTTCACTTGTTCGTTTCATGTTTCTCACTGATTCTGAACTCGTTTGGCAATTATTCTGCAAAGAACATCTTCCTGGCGGGGAGCATTCCACAACTGGGCAACTGGAATCCTGGTGCAGCGGTTGGCGGCATCGTTTCTTCTCACTCCTCAGGCTACTGGCTCACATGGGTTGCTTGTAAAGATTGCGTTGTCGTCTGCTGATTATCCTGTTTGGAAAGCTGCAATTCCGTTGCCTGCAGGAACTTCGTTCCAGTACAAGTTTATCAGGAAGACAGCTGCCGGTCAAGTGCGTAATGTCTACAATAGATCATCATAACCCACCCTAATGTTACTTGCTTACATAGGTCGTATGGGAGTCAGATCCCAATAGGAGTGACACAGTCTCACCCTCAGGGTCACAAACGCTTAACGATGCATGGCGTTGAATAACAGACTAACAGACTTGCAAACATGTTGGGGGCACAGAAAACGATTTGCGTTGTAATTTAGCATTCCGATCGTGTTGGCTACGAGTTACATTGGAAAGTAACAGCGATTGACATTCGTTTACATTCGTTATGAGATACAAATGAACGGAAACTTGGGTCACAGCATAGACATCACTCACGGTAAAAGGTCTGGAGTTTTCTTACTCCCATCCACCGCCCGGGGAGCGGAGCGGGTGCTGTTGAAGCGAGCATCCTTGTTAAGCGGTACAAAGAACTCGACGCTGACGTCGTTTCCCGCTGCGACACGAGATACTGTGTCCAAGACGGAGGAGACTGGGTGACTGTCCAGACAGAATGTTAATGATGACCCTGAAGACCCATCTGAGGGCTTGATTCTTGGACAAGATGGACAGGAAATAATGATGAATGACTCGGGGTTGTAGAGGAGAGCATTCTAGAAAGGTGAGGCTCTTCGGTTAAGTATGGTTGATTTAGGTTTTCATGACCTCGTTAGTGGGTCGAGTCCCGATATAATTGTGGACTCGATAAACAGAATATTCCAACCTGGGAGTTGATTATGTGGCAGATGGGTTTTTGTTAGTCGTCTAAAATTGAACGGTAATTTGCACGATTTGTGTGACAAAGTACGTACGCATTTCTGTAAACATAAACCAAAAGTAAATATCAGCAGGAATTGCTTATACCCTTGTGTCTCGATATTGGTAAGACTGTATCGGGCACCCTCACATAGCATACTGTCCTTTCAATGACGATGTATGGACCATGCCTGTCCTCCCTAGACTCTCAGGCATGTAAATTCTCTCACAGTAGATCCTGGAGGATATATCGTCCTAAATCTATAATACCTGTGGAAGAGATCCAGACTCTTTTTTAAATGTCTTATTTGTGGCCTACTTATCAGATTGTTATCAGCGGGTGTAAAAAGATGCCGAGCGGGAGAAAGCTATGGCTTAAGTAACGTTACAGTTCCCACGATTAAAGTTCACAAAATATCTTCCCAACACCAACAAAAGTCGTGACCATGGTGAGTTCATTTCTCGGTGTCCTCTCTTGCATCTCCTCTCATCTTGCTGTAACCTTTTCAGGCCAAGGAACTCCGTGACATCAAGGCTTTCATCGACATCGCCTCGCGAAAGGATGCTCGTTGTGAGTATCATGATTTGTACTCACCTTTTGTTGATTTCTTTTCGCTCCTTTTTTATACCTTATACCGGCGTTTTGACTCGTATTTGGCGTTATGACCAGCTGCTCGCATAAAAAAAACACACACCCGCCTACCCACCGGAGCCATGAAGCAAAAGACAAAGTTCAAGGTCCGGTGTTCACGATACCTCTACACACTTGTAGTCGACGACGCAGAGAAGGCCGATAAATTACAACAGAGTCTTCCCCCTGGTACGTGTTATTCGGATTGTTCATTTATTTGGGTGACATGCAGTTTGTTGAGTCTGCTATTTTGCTAGGTCTGAACGTTGTTGAGGTCCAGAAGTCAACAAAGGCTAAGAAGTAATCGTCTTGTCCTTGATTGTTTATTGGTGGGCGTGAGGTGATGCTCGGAGGTGGGGGGAGAGGCCTATACTCCGTGAGCAAGCAGTGCTCATTTATTCAGATTGTATGCATCACACAAACCATGACAATATGCACACATGGTCTACAATGAATAATAGTGCTGGAGTCTGTCTGAGTTCTCGTGTGGTAGACGGTTTGTGCGAATTTTAAACATAAAGTAGCAAAATCGGATAGGGAGGAAGGAAATCCCAATCCCACAGCTACGCTCTTGAATCAAGGTTGTGAGAGAGAAATATTCAATTATAGTGCTCGAAGCGGAAGAAGGTTGCGAGAGCAACTTGGACTCTTGATTTATGTACCCCAATACTTGCATTCAGAAACTTGTTATGATGTTCAGCTTACATCATCAACGCTAGAACAGATCTCTCCAAATGATGCTACATCGAGGTAGAACACCACCAGAAGACAATGACATCTACCACAGCTCTTGTTCTTTTTATTCCATTTTGGCTTCTAGTTTACATCCGACGCCGATACATTCTCTCTAGCACAAATGGTCCACTTCTCCCTGTCACTGCGTCTGTCATTGTAAGACGAGCCTCCGGAGTGCTTTGGACGCTTGGGAATTACGCTGAAATCGATCTTACCTCTCCATTCGTCCTTCGTGGCAGAACTTATTTGTTTGTCCACAGTCATGGAGGTCTGGTTGAATATCTTGGAGGATCCCGTTCTGAGTCTACGTCTCCTTCGCGCAGACGACCGGCAAAGACGACAAGTTCTTGCGGTTGGGACTGGGGCAGTATCGTTAAAATATTTTATAACCTTGGTTCTCTCACCGCAGTTGCCGGGCAAACACTTGCTCTTGGCGTGTTGTGGTGGTCGTTGCTCCAACTTGCCCTCGGCTTACTAGGCAGTTCTGATCCAAGTTCAATCACAACACATAATGTGATAAAGCGAAGCCCAGTGCCTCTACCCAAATCTTCAAATCATCACCCAAATGAGCTTCTGCTGAGGCCTCTTGTTAGTCCAGAATGACAGCTATTGACTATGTCACTTATTTCCTTCGTGAACACAGATACCTGGAGTTAATCTACCGTTGTCTCATTTGTCGCCCATCTTCTTTTCTATGATTGTTTGCACAACTATACATGAACTTGGTCATGCCATCGCTGCTGCCGGGTAAGTCTGTTTTATTTAAAAAATCTGCCGATTATCTGCCTTCGCATGCTCGACATTGGATTTCTTACCTTGATATCAGCGATGGCGTACCTCTCCTGTCATGGGGTTATTCCCTTATATTGGCTATTCCTGCAGCGTTCGTGGAGCTTGCTTCGTCTCCCTCCACTACTAGGGAACGGACTCCTCTTGTCCGTCTGAGAATAACATCCGCAGGGGTTTATCACAATTTGATCACTCTCATAGTGCTGTTTTTCTTTTCAACTATTTCTATTGGCCGGATGATATGGCCCTTATTTGGATATCAAGGTGTTGAAAATGGGGTGGTTGTGACGGATGTAGATGTGGTAAGATTCCTAACTTGTTCACATTGTGCGATTATCTTAACGAAGTCTATTGACATACGCTAATCAAAGTCTTCACCTTTACGTCCACATTTAATTCCTGGGTCGGTAGTCACTGCGATGAATGATGTAGGACTTTATAAGTCTTCGAATCACACCCCTCGAGATCTATGGACCTCTCACTTACTGATGGATACTGTCGAACACGAAAAAGGTTGGTGCGTAGAACGACACTGGTTTGAAGGTCTGTTCAGATTCGTAATCTTGTTGGGCAATGTTGTCTTATAATTTTACTTTATATTCCAACTGTAATAGATCATTCTCAGAATTGTTGCTCTTTTTCTTCGCCGCACAATAATCATCAATTTGAATCCTGCTTTATTCCTCAGCCATATGATTTGATGGTTCCAGGAAATGGCTGGTGTCTTGACCCCGTCCCGCTGTTCGAAGATAAGAAAAAACAAAGATGCCTGTCCCACAGAGATTGTAACGCTTCTCGCGAGCAGGACAGTGTCGTCCTAAATTCTGATAAGGACATCGAGGAGAAGAGAGACATGCAAATATGTATTGCCCCTCATTCATCCGCGGAGCTCCTTCGCATTTCGTTTGTGAAGAAGGCTGATGAGGTCGACCAAAGGCTCATTGTATGGAAAGGTCCAAGGAGAGAGGTGTGGGAACAAGGTGCGTTTACTGATGTACTAGCCTATTTGGCTTTAATCGCCTAAATATCCAGTCACCGTTGGAAAATACCTTCCACGATTGCGTATTCTCTCAGTGGCCTTACCAGGCATAATTGAGCTCCTGGTAGAGTGCGTATGCCGTACATGCCCTATTTTATAATTTAATATTCTTCCTCACACAACAGCTATTTGCGAACCGTCTCACTGTCACTCTTCTTTATCAATCTCTTACCAATACGTTTTTTGGACGGCGGGGAGATTCTGAGTGCATTCCTAGACCTTATTTTAACAACAAATTTTGCTCGAAAGAATCTAGGTATCCCGCTGCGCCGTGGAGATGCGGATCTCGAGATGGGTTCAAGAGAGTGGGGTGCTCAAGTTTCACCTTGGAGAAGACGAGTACAAAAAATGGAAGGTCTTGTTGAGATAATGACAGTGTGTCTAATCGTGGTCGTATCTATAGGTGGGCTGCTTGTATTAGGTGTAGGGTAGAATAGTGGAGAACCGCTTCCATGATTAGATGTGTCGAATTCACGCTTAATAAAAGGGGGAGTCTATGCATAATGCATGGCAGTCTGGTTGGTATAAATCAAGACTCTGCACTAGTTAAAAAGGATTGTAACCTGATACGTCTCCTTACATGGTGTCCCAACTACCTTCTGCTTCCCAAATGTGTGCAAGAATGGTTGATCCTCATAAGGTCAAACTCATGCTCCACTGATATTTTTTTTTTGGTCAGTGTTCAGTTGTCTTGTGACAGCATAAGGGCTGAAGATATATAGGGAAACGCTGTTGGCAAAGTCACCATCGGCCTAAAATAAATGCCAGCTGGGGTGGGGGCCTCCATGTAAGCCAGGGTAGATGGCACGGTCCTCAAGCTTTCTGCAGGATCCCGCTTTCTTTGAGAATGCCACAATTGTTCGGTGGCACCCACATGGGCCAGCAAGGTGCACAATTAAGCCATTGGGACAGAATGCTCACCGGAGACATGAAACAATTCTTCAGCTCGAAAAATCACATGAAAATTTGTGAAGACTTTCCACATTGTTTGAGACATTGTTGACCTATAAAAATTTCACGAATCTTATTATTTTTAGAGAATTTGTCCTTATCAAAAATCAGCAAAACAGTTTGAAAGAAACTTTGGAGACCAATACATGACACAAAACTAGAAGTGTAAAAGCTATGGTGGGTGTTATTATACCCGAGTGACCATCCGGTCTGTTCGGGGATCGGTCAAGCGTCTTTACTTTCACAACACAAAGTCTCCAATAACAATAGTGTTCATGAAGCTTTGAAAGGTAACAACCTTCAAACAATGTGTTTAAAATTTTTTAAATTTCATCTACGATTTTTTATTCAAAAAATTCTTCTGTGTATAATTAAGCGTGTGAACCTGTGCTTAAGCATCATATCCTGAGCTGGAATTATTGGTAATGAATACCGCCTATTTTGGTGGTTCAGACTTCGAACTTGCTGTAAATGTGACAGGCAGTCTTGAGATTCAAGAATTACAAAGTGCATCATACAAGATAATAGTGAATGCCATCCATGGGAAGTAATGCAGTGAGTGAGACTAGCGAATCAGCACCAATGGAGGACCGTCTAAAAAAAAAGGCATCCTGATCTGACACTACATGATACATCTAGAAGGAGTGGGAAGATGTATTAGGTGGAACAGTGCTTGACATAGGCGGGGGGTAACCTAGAGCAAGATCGCTATGCAATGATGCAACACGAATTTTGCTGGAACCACGAAGTTAGAGGACAAGTGAGAGAACGAGTAACGCCTGAACGCCATACCTTCTTCGCTGTCTTGTAGAACATCTTGCTCTGAGCGCTCAATGCATTCGAGCGATCGACCAGGTTATCGAGCTTCTCGCCCCGCTCGAGAACAGACTCGATGGTCTTGTGCTACGATATTATTAGTCATGGACTAGAAGTGTAGGAAGATGGACAAAGCCCCCACTACGTACCAAAACGATCTTGGTCTCATCTAGCTCCTGCTGTACCCGCATGATCGTATCCGCCTGACGTGGATCTTGGTACTTGGAAACATATGTTTGGAGCTTTAATCGCACTCATCAATATATAGTAACAAGGGTGAGAAAACAACGGAGGGGCTTACTTGCGGAAAGGAGATGGACGACGGGTTAGAGTAGGAAGATTGAGGTACAGATGTGCTGAACTCCTCTAGAACTTTGGTCAGCAGCGAAAATGCCGGCCGTACGGGGTACTCTTGATCAGTAATGATGACACCTAACCACATTCCAGCGTCTCTTCAGCGATAACCAAGATCTGCAGCCGGGACAATATCAACTAACCGGCTAGTTGCTCCGCACCACCACGGTTATAGACATGTGCTGTGTAGTTGTTCTCCTGTACGCTTTGCCTTTGGCCTTGGGGTGTGCGCTCGGCAACCGTCTTGGAGAAGAATGTCATAAACTCCCCAACGCTGCCCCGCTGATAGAAAGAGAATGAGGATAGATCGGAGGCAGAGGAGAGTGAGGTAGCTGCTCCACGGGGAGGCGCAGACAGGATGGTTAGGCTGTATATCTTCATAAGGGGTCGAGGTGAAAGGATAACGATGCTGCCGCGGTTTACGTAATAGGTCCTTGTCAGGCCACTACTTGTATACTGGAATCTGATCTACGTATATTTCGAACTAAGAGTAAATGTACAACAGTGCAGGAGAAGTACTACATGGTTAATCATGGCGAACAGCTGAGTTTCATGGTCCCTTGAGTTTGTAGGCGAGAGGCGGACAGATCACCAACATCGCGCTGTCTGTCTCGCGTTGCGACGATATTGCGATCATGGTCGAATATTAAGACTCGGTAATTAATCTACATTTGGAAGAACAAGACGTGGGAGCATTCTGGATTTCCGATGAAAACATGGATCCGCTTGCAACCTCCTTGTGCATAAATGCACAACCCGGCTGGCCAATTTCTCTGGATCGGTCAGATCTAGACTGCAGCACTAGGTGAGGTATCTATCTATCCAAGGCTGGTTCCCGTTCGTTAGTAGATAGAGATTTTTGAGTATCCCACCTTTCAATTCGTAATATCTTGCACGCGCCTCTACACATGACCTCGCCATGTTCTAACAATGTGAACCATAGTTTCCTCGTGGAATGTGAGAGTGAGAGAGTTACTTCGGGGCGCATCGTATCAAATCACGGACAAAAATTACGGATGGAGCAAAAGGATCAGAAATGCGGGTGTGCTGGTAATCTTGCACGGATGTAGCTGTCCTTCTCCATTTTCGGTGTGTCAAGAATATCATGGTGTCACTTCAAGTCACGGTGATGACTGAAGTGATGCACCCTTGAACTTATTTGCGGTCGGCTGGAAGTTGGGCGAGTCTCGACATGTTGTCAATTCTGCCGAAATCAATAGTACAGGTACCAGCGTCTATAAAACAAGGCAACCGGTGTTCCATGGCATCGCTAACAGCGCTTTGACAGTTTTCGATATGGGCTTTTCGGAGCGAATCATACCCATGAAACTAAAGACAAAAATTGCAGCCGGGGAGAACATGAGATGGAGAATGCGGGTGTGCTGGTGATCTTTCACGGATGCGACTGCTCGTAAAACCATGAGGGGTCGAAGATCAGGATATGGATCCTTCCCATGGGCAGCGCATAATCGTGCCATATGATATCACGGTGATGACCGAGTCGCGGTCGCCTGGAAGATGAGTTGGATCTCGACCACATGTTTTTTTGAAACTCTATATCGGACTCACGAAATTATATCTCTTCCTCAAAAAATGATCTTGTAATCTCGCCACCGAACGAGCACAATTGACTCATATAATGGTCGTTAACAAACAATTGGTACACAGTCAGAAGAGAACGGCTGCTTTGCCACTGCTTCGACGGTATTCCGATCAGCGTCTATTAATGAAGGTAACCTATGCTCCGTACAATCGCTATCATCTATTTGACAGTTGTAGGGTTTGAATTTGCCGCAGCGCCCACCATTTTATTACCAATGTTTCGACGTAAGAATTTACAAATATTACCAGATGGTGTTGAGGAAGAAAGTACTTGGCATCGACAACTCAGCCAGTTCGACCAGACCGAAAGATTCAGAACGAGACTAGGGGTGGAGGAGCACAAGTTCAAACTTGTGCTCCTCCACCTTTGGTCTCGTTCTGAGTCATTTGATCTCGCCAATATGCCACTGAGGCACCCTCTCGCTTTAACTTAAGTTTGACAGGTGTGAGAATGGAAGTCGGGTTCCTGTTCCATATACAATGGTCTATCTCAGGGACCCTGTTGTTGTTTTCCCTTCGACCAACACTCACCGTTGACACCCCAGGTCCAGTACCATGGTCAGTGGCGATCTCAACATGTTATCCAAGTCACACTGAAAATTAAAACTACATCCAGAGCAATAACAATGCGCTAACCCTCCGTCGACGGTGAGGATCAAGTGGTGATGATCATTGGGGCTCAGATAAATTTATGTCTCACTTTACAGCGAATTTGAGAGAGAAGTGGAGAATTGGCAGGTGCAGCGAATACAGGTACAACAAAGGATCGATGGAATCCGACAGAAAGAAGAAGATAAACGAATAGTTATTCGACAACAGCAAGCTGACAGTTTGCGGAAAGCCAAACGCCTAGAGGGCACCCGGTCCGAGGTTCAGTACCAGAGTTCCATAGTACAACGAGACAAAGATCTTAATTCGAAACGGGGAAAAGAACTTGAACGTCTTGAAGACCAGCTTAAGAGAAACAGGTCCGTCTAACGTACTTGAATACATTTTCATCTTTTGACTTGGTCACAGAACATTGTCTACAGCCTATATCGAAGACAGCTTCTCCAACTTGAGTCCGCGAGATGTTGTCGAGCATTTAACGTTAGTCATCATCCTGTTTCTTGTTGAGGTTCCCTTGACCATCCTGGTTTCTTAAAGACATTCGAGTCTCCGCATCAGAAAGCATGCTATGGATAACATATCATTTTGCATCACCGGATCCCCAGATGCTGCACCAACGACTGTCCGTTTCAAGGCCGAAGATGTGGCTCCACACATACTTCCCAAGCTTCATCAACTGGTATCAACCTCGAAAACAAACATCAGTTCTGTGGTGCAATTCGCAGAAAAGATTGCAGCTTCCCCTTCCATGGCAAAGGCTCTGGCGCTCTGTGGGCAGTGTAACAGACTAGCTGACTTCCTTGTTGAATCCAATGATTTTGTGAATGGAGTCGCCATCTGCTCACTGCGCCAAATGATCAAAATGGAGACCTCGGTAGTCAAAGCCGCGTATGAGGCACTAGCTACCGCTGTGCCCCAAATCTCGCTCCCCAATTCCGACACTACTACGACCCCTGTGATCGCATTCATCGAGGAGGTGGGACCAAAGATCGTCGACGATTGTTTTCACAATGGTCTTTGGTTGGCTGTTTCTTCTCTTGTTAACCACAAGATTGCTTCAATTCGACGAGTCATCTTGCCCAAAGTCGTCTTCGAAGCCCAACGCTCAGACCGAACACGGCACGGTCTTGTTGAAGCAAATACACTTGCTCTTTTGGATCTGCAATATCAGCTACCATCACCGCCCCCCGATGTTGTCGACTTCTTTGTAAAACTTCTTCCCCTTCTCGCAGATGGAATATGTCAACGCTCGAACCATTTTCGCTGGCTGCTGCGCCGGCTCGGTGATCCAAATTCACAGATAAACGTGGCAGTCGTTGAAGCCATTCGTACCTGCTCCATGAAACAAGACGTTATCACACAAGATGTCTTCGTCAAGGAGAACATTTTTCAGTGCCTCACCGAACCTCCCACCCGGCCCTCAATGGCCATCACCAAGCTTATTTGCGAACTTCTGCCTGCGCTGGCCATCCCACATGCACGTATGAATCAGGTTTCCCGCATAATATGTTTCTTAGACCACGCTGACGTGGCGGTGTCGAATGCATGCCTTGTTGCCTGTATGAGGATCGCCGATTCTACCGTTGAAAATCGCATCCATCTGTACTCGACTTTTCCCAGTCTCAATTTTGGAAAAGAAAGCGTTTTGAAACTCTGCGACTATGCCATGCCAGTGTTCTTTAAAGATTGGGCGGCTGCTGGCGACTTTTCGAAGATCGCATCATACCTCTCCCATCGTGAAAGGCGCATACGTGCTTCTTCCCATCGTGTTTGGTATGCTGTTGTTTCCAACACACCTCCGGCCCGTGCCAAGATTGTTCAAGATGGCCTTCTTGATGTGATCTTTGAGCTATGCAAGTCTCCATACGAAGACTGCACGGAGCTCGGTTGGCAAACGCTACCTCATATGGCCCCTGAAATCGCTAAGGCTGGAACTAGCATTACCCGCCGACTTGTCAACCTTCTGAATCACCCTCGATTGGAGTTACGAAGAGCAGTTCTGCGTGGCATCCAAATCATTTCCCAGGGCAGCGACTCGAATTGCAGTCTGCTTCTCGCAGCTGACGCGTTCAATGCGTTGAAATTGACTATGCAAGCAAATCCTCATGATGATCCGGACGCCACCCACCAGATTCTCGGTCGGCTGTCACCGTTCTTTGCCAAATCATCCGATGCATGCTCTGGACTTCTTGAACTGCTTGAGTAAGTGTTGAATTCAAATCCAGAAAAACTGCACGTTCATTAACTCTATTGCCAAAGTTCCAATGTCCCTCAAATAGGAAATGCGGCTCGTGACGCATTAGCCAAGATTTCACGTCTCTCTATCGAAGATAGAAGGACGCTGCGTAAGGTGATGCTAGATCGCCGTGTGCTTGCATCGAATACCCTTATCGAGGTTACGGTCCAAGCCATTCAGGATTGGATCGGACCCGATCTTTCCCAGTTGAATGATTTCAAGACCTTGTTTAGCCTCGTCTTTGACTCTGACAAACGCATTCAAACGGCGGCATTGTATACTCTCAAACAGGGGATGTCGAATCCATCATACCAAGAATCCCTGGGACGGGAAAATGTCGATTTTCTTATCAAATCGATCTCCAGCAGTGACAACCCTGAAGCTAGTAGTTTTTTGGCATTCGCTTTACCTTCGTTGGCCTTAAATCTCGCCCGCAATGGACATTTAAGTACAATTCTTCAGTTGGTAACCTCCAATGAACCCAAAATTCGGGAAGGTGCAGCTGCCGCAATTGAAGCCATTGTGAATGGTTCTTCGAACCAGAGGCAACCCCTTGTGGATGAAGATGTTTTGGAGAAGTTGATTGGCGGCAATGACCTTTTGAGCCAAACAGAGCTACAAATTTCTTCGGTAATCATTCCAAAGCTTGCGTTTGACTACCTTCACTCAGGAAAGATAAATATGATACTCACTTTGGTGGAGTAAGTTATCAAAAGGCACATCTTCATAGAACATAGCTAATAGGGAGTTTAGCCATCAACAACAACAAATTCGTTTAGCCGCAACCAAATCCATCAGCGCGATTGTAGGGGGCACGACAAACGAGAGATCAACCCTGCGGTGTGCTCTGCTACCACGCCTGAGTGGCGCAACCCCTCTATTTCGCGAATTGGCCTCCGATTGCCTATCACGAGCCCTAGCGCATGACCTCGTCTCGGAAGGGAACTATATTCAACTATTCCGTCTCTTAGAGGATGAAGACGTGCGTATCAGGATACCTGCGATCGCCGAACTTTCGCATCATATTCAAGCATTAGACGAGACAAACCGCGGACGTATAGTCGATGCCAATATCTTACCTGTAATCTTGAAGGCAGTTACGCCTGATAAAGATGACTTGATATCATTCACAACGAAATGTGTTCTCCCGGTTCTTGGCCCTTCTTTCAGTCGGAATAGTGGTTCAAAATCTCTCCTTCCCTTGTTACGCCATGGAGAGCCTCGAATGCGCACAGCAGCAGCCGAGGCACTCAAAAGCGCAATCGATTCTCGTCACGGTAGCATACAAAACATAGCGAACTCCGGAACTGTCTCGACTCTTCACGCAATGATAGACGATGATGACAAGCTTCGAGATCTATGGTGTTACGTTACTCCTAGGGCTGCACCTTTCTTGTCGCTGCGAGCTGAGATTGATCTCTTGTTCGGTTGTCTAGCGTACGCCCCTATTCTCGACTCTAAGTCAATACAAAGCTGATTATTTCTAGTGATGCCCGTGACGTTGTGAGGGAAACCGCAGCGGAAGCTATTAGCATAATGGCTAAAACTTCAGAAGACACTCGGCGCCATCTATTTCCCGCCGTGATGCATCGCCTGGACAGTCCTTCTGACCAAGAACTGGAGTTGATTGTGCAAGGTGGGTAATCCCTTGATGGAAATGAGTGGTTTCAGCTGACTGATATCGTCGCGAAGCTATTTCTCTCTCTGGTTTTTGTTTTGTGTCTAGCGGAAAGGAGCTCGAATTGATGCATCTCATCCAGTAAGCCTCACATTGGGTGGTTTTTCTTTTCCATGTTTGACTATCACGACCAGGCATGACCATCCAAGCATCGTTGCAGCTGCCGTAGATGCCACAACTCAGCTACTTTCCAAGGGTAGTTTCTACCAACATAAGAAACTTATGGATGCAGACGTATTTTCTATCGCTATGCAAGTATACGAAACAAAACCATCTCAGCACCAGCTCTCTCTCAAATTGCTGGACAACATCATAACTCATCTGAGTCATGCCATCATCCTCAACGAAAGGTTTGCGGAGGAGCTGTTTTCTTTATTCGAGTCAGTCTTCACATAAACTCCACAACTAAGATCTGATTTTTTTTGTATCAGTGACCCTGATCTCTCCAGTACACTGTATCAAACACTTATCACTGATACAAGAGTGTTGGACAACATTTTCAAATTGCCAGATATTCTTCCATTGCTACTCGACCAAAACAGGTTGCGTAGTCAGTTTGTCCCAACTCTTCTTCGTCGCTTGGCTCCGGATACGGTCCCTTATCTGGTTTTGACCAGGCGAGAGGATATTATTGTCAAGGCACTCCTGTAAGCCCCCCTTCCATCATATTTTGAGAACCAACAGAAACAATAGGAATTCAGGGCTGAGGATTTAGCTGTCTCTGCCGCCTATCTGCAACAAGCTCACGCCCATCTCCATCATGCTACTGAAGAAGAGAAAGATCGTTTGGCAGACGAACCTCAATTTGTGGCTGCCCTAGGCAATTTTTTGAAAAGTCGTGATGTAGCCTTGCGACGTAGCTCATCGGAGATCATCGAAGTTCTGTCGCGCCATTCACCGTCACGCTCTGGAATTCTAATGGCAGAGGGTATCGGTAGCTCTTTAGCATGGGTTTCAGTGTAAATTTGTGAATTCTGTTTCCCGTTGAGATAGACTAATGTGGAGATTTCAATCAGGCATGGGGAGAAGGCGGCACAGCATCCCAGTATTGTTGCATTGTCCACCCTTTTCCTGGCAGCCCCAGATCATGCGGATCAGTTGGTATCGGATAGCTTCCCTGCTATTTGCGAAATCATGATGGATGTCCACCGCTCGTTGGAGGTGTACAGCAGTGCTCTTAACTTTCTTTACGAGATCGTCAAGAAGTTTTCGCACTCAATGATCATTGAGAGCTCCATCATCTCGTGTCTGATTGAATGGTTGAGGTGAGATTTTATCACCAGCTCTTGGTGAGACCTATTAATTAGACTAATGGGTACACCCAGCCCGCAGCATAGCATAACCAATGTCGAGTGTAGAAAACATGTCTTCGAGATCTGCCACATGATTGCTCAGAATTCCGACCCTGGTCGCAAAATTCTAATCGACAAGGGAATATTATCAGTTTTATTGCAGTTGGCAGTCGACCGCTCTTCGGTCAATGTCATCTATTCATGCAAAATACTAAACGCGTTGGCACATACTGGGACCTATCGGGCAGAGTTGATCTCGGTTAAAGTGAAAGATGTCATGCAGAACATTACAAGGTACTGTAACATAAATTTCGGGTGAAAAAAATGTCTTAATACATTTTTCCTTAGCTCATTCCACAAGTCTACCCTTGAAAGAAAATTAGATAGAAAGCAAGCCAAGGAAGCTGCCAACCAAGTTCTCCAGACACTCAAATTAGCAAAGTAAATCTTGAACTCTGGTTCCAGTTATATATGCAGACTTAAATATTGACGAAACAGACGTGTCGATTCAACTGGTATTAATAATATTAATACCGTGCCAAGTGCTGCTGCGCGGATCGTGTCAAATAGTGCTGTGCCAGTTGTGCCCATCAGTAATACACCAACAACGTCGAACAATTTACGCCGCTCTTGGCACGGAATGTCGCCAGCGGACCGTCGTGCGTCGTCGCGCGTGTCTACAACTAATTTTGGCGTGCGTGCTTCACATCAAACTCAATCTCACAGAAGTTCGTTGATTCTCATTTTTATCTATAGGTTCGCAACCCTGAACAAGAATTCGCTGCTGGTTCTGGTGTTGAGAATAATATATATCCGGATACCGAAGTTCTACCCAATAACCACCAACATCCGACTTCTCGGCCTTTCCAACATGCACGAAGAGCAACTGATCCTGTGGTGAGGACTTTCATAACAGTTTGAGTCGCCTCTCACTTTTATTTTATAGGTCCGCAGGGCTGTTTATGAATTCGTTCCTAGTTCTGATATTGGGGATAATAATAATATGGATCCGGATGCTGAACTGCCAACAAACGATCATCGACCTCTGCGTTCTAGGTCTCTTCAACATACGAGAAGGTCAACTGATCCTGTGATGAGGACTTCGGCCACACGTCTAAGCCGCCTCTCGGAGGCACACGAAGACCCTAATGATGTCGAGCCCTCAGAAACAATAATCGCACAGGAGCATGGGGTCATTTCAAACAACGAGAGATCCAGAGTCACACGGAATAGACATAGCCTGAATGCTAACTTCAGGATCCCGCGAGGATCTTCTGGCCTCCAATCTGAACCAGGTTTCGAGCAGGATGATATTAGCTTGGGTCCAGCGCCATCTTATCACACAGCACCGTCTAATCGCCCAGCACCATCTTATCACACAGCGCCGTCTAA
>QFEC01003165.1:18725-29083 GCA_003316585.1 Gomphus bonarii | reverse complement strand
GTGTATCCATGTAAATATGTCTCTGAGTTTTTAGTCTGGGAGAAGGGCTCATGGTCGCTGCACTGTTGAAAGATTCGAACACAAATATGAAAGGCCGGTGCGGCGGTAATACGGATCTCGTTCACTCAACTGTATTCGTGGTCGTCCTACGTTGTTTCATGATGTGAGCCACATGTTAAAACTCTGGTTTCGGGAGGTATTATTTTGAGTTTTCAAAACTTCTAAATATTATTGACCCATCGGACGTGCGGTGACAACCGTCTCTCACGCAAAATTAGGTGGTCGACAAGGCTTTCTCGCACAAGTGATGTTGTGATTTAACTGCTCAATCAAATTATGTCCCAATCGCTCACACATCGCGCTGGCTACTTGGTATTGTCTCGGTGTCCCCGACGTGTTCCTTACCATAGTTAATAAGCAATCCCTAACATTGATATCACTGAGGTTTCATTCTGTCATGTATCCTGTTTTTTTCTTTCTTCTAAACTAATTAATTCTCTTTCCACAGCCTCTTCACACAGCCTCCCAGTCGCCAGCTTACAAACGGTTCGGAAATTCGCGTCGGGCCCAAAATATATTGATAAAAGTACTTGTTTCTCCATGCACGAGTTGTATATTATGAGTAGTGATTGAGGAATATGTCCTTGCACAAATTTCATCTGACCTGATCTACTCATCTGAGCGCTTGTCAATTAATGTTGCTGTGGTACATATAAGTTTTAATATTTTACACGGACAGCGCGGAACATATGTTTGAAGTCGGACGATTCATCCTGCAATGCCCTCAGAAGTTTGGCACAGAGCTGTGTTTCAGCGCTAAATTGCACAGCCCTTAGTAAACTCGTGTATAACACCATCCTTCTGCTACTCCACCCATCTCAATCCTTCGCCACCTTCCTTCAACACCATGAATGGTCCAAGTTCCATCCTTCGCCTGGGAGATAAACGCCGCAACTCGAGTCGGCCTCAACCTCACAAGAATGAGGTGTCGAATGCGGAGGGACGAATTGAACGTGAGAGACCTGAGGCCGCAGAGGAGTTCTATGGCTCAGATTTCAACTCTGTAGCGGAACACAACTCAGATGAATTACATGAAGATGGAGAGCTCGAAGGAGTTGACATATCTGCTCCCACAAAGCAGCTTCCCAACCAGCTACAACCTACTACTTCTAGAACACCCTCAACGCCTATGAGTGGTCCGTCGAATGCAAACTCGATCCCGCGAACGAGAACGATAAAGCCGAAAGCTAACGAATCCAATGTTGGGTACGTGTCTTTTTTCCTCCCCGTTTATTCCTCCATGAAAGATTCATAAATCTTTTTACAATACTCTTAATGTGCGCCGGAATGTTCTTATGCCACAGCTCCCGTCCCATCACATTTTTCAAACGTATGTTACGGCTGCACCAGCACAGTGGTAGCAGCGAACCTCAAAGCCAGGTAGCAAGCGGCGCATGCTTGGAAATTCATCCAGGTATGTTCCATCTGGTATCCTTAAATTTCGGTGCTTAAAAATCTATCCATCATCTCTGAAGCACAACTCACATCTTCACCGTCGATAATCTTCACCATGCAAGAGAGCCAAATCTGTGAACCCACTTGCTGAACAATGTGGTAATTTGAAGTACTGAATCACGTTGCGTTTTCTGTTTCAGCTGCCAAGAGAGATGTGAATATACATATCGGTCAGTGGAATCATCACTTATTCCAGTCATTCCCACCACCCTGACAGGACATACACCTTGAAGGTATGAATGGTCGACCCATACCCATGTCCTCAGTTTTTTTGGATGATCCTGAGGCACGTAGCGTTGAAAGTCTTGGAAACACAGTGTGCTGACTCACAGTCCCAGATACAAACATATACGCGCGAGGATATCAATCTCCTTGAGACGATACATCACTATGATGTCCGTCTAAGTCCTCGCTCGAACTCATCTGTGACCACAGTCGCAGTGAAACTGCATAAAGCGAAAGGACCCAATGGTCAAATAGTTCTAGTCAAAACGTATCATGGCTCGGCTTCTCAACAGAAGACAACTCTCGTGAGTGCCTCGTGCTTTCGAGACTCTTGGCGATTTTTGATCGTGTGGTAGTTCAAACGAGACATCTTTTTGCGCAGAGATATTTGGTGAGTTGTGGTTAAAAATCAAGTATACCCAAAGCTGATCTCTTTATTCGCAGGGATCCTTTGATAGTGCAGTTCATCGGAGCGAGTAGATTCACGTGCAGGATCCCGTTCGAGGTATATCATATGCCGGACGAAAATTTCGAGAGTTTTAAGAGCTGGGCCAGACGGATGCAGTCATCGAACCCCGTAGAGTTTATATATGGACTCTATGACATGGTTTGTGGTTTCACATGTGGGGCCATTTGGTATTGATGGACCTGTTGGGCCAGCGGACATCTGTTCTGGTATGACACTCAGTCGCTCGTGTCATACTTTATAGTAATCATCGACGGCTAGGCGTTGGCTGAATCTCAACTGTCGGGATCATTCGTATTCCTTTTGGGGGGCATCGTAATGAAATCATTTACTGAATTTAACCTCGCTGACGTTCTCTAGCATGATGGCCTTTGCGTTACTGTTCGAAGCGGACATGATCGACACCAGTGGAAACTGATATATGCTGGTGAATTATCAGGTTGGGACCGCCGCCCACTTGTAAGTTTATGTATTTTGCCAATAGCTGATCCCACGCATGTTCATGGATCACGGTAGTCTGTTGGTGAGATTCTGTTTGAAATGGAACATACCCTTCCAATGTCAGTATTAGAAGTTATCCCAAGTACATTCTTGGTATACGATTATCTGTCTATAGCGACGAATACGGTCGTGACCCTGTCAACTGGATGAGAAAGTTCATGCTCGGCTCCTCATCGTGGACGTACACCACCGAAGAGCTCGTGGACATTCTTCGATGTCGATTTGACGAAATCACTCTTCCTATGGTCGGCGCTGCATTTTTTGAGCAAGGCTGGCTAACGGAGGCTACTGATTACATGCCATACACTGGAAGTGATGCGGTCGGTTTGGGTGACATTGGCTATGTTGACGAAAATGACGAATTTGTCGTCGTCGACAATGTGCATGACCACATGCAAGGCAAAACTCGACCACTGTCATGGAAAAATAACGCGCGTCTGCATTTCCACGGTAGCAGTCAAAAGCTCGACCACACTCCCGCAGAAGCTATATTTAGCCAAGCAGGTCAGGCTTACCAACGGCGAAGGCAAGTACATTTCCACTTTTGTTTCTGTCTTGTTAACCAGTTATTGTAGGCTAGTCCCTCTCGCTGTCCCCGCTAATATGTACATCACAATTGACTTAAAATACAATAATCTGGATGTGAAACATGCGTGGAATTGGTTGCAGCACCATGCTCGCTCCATCATCGATCGTTATGGCCTCACTATTTATCCCCATGAGCTGAAACTACGTCAGTGCTTCTATGAGCGCCGAAACGAGTGTTGACTAGCAGCGTGAGATAGTTACCAGCATGCATCGGTCTTGGTTCACTAGTCTGAAACTCGCCGATGGTCCCGATGTGCGGGAAGATGAGTGGTCCAACTTCCAATGGGACACCCAAGCACATGCCGGGACGACAAATCCTGCCGTGTACGTTTTTTCAAACAACGATGCTCCCAATCTCCGGGAATCAGGGGAACCAGAGCTTACGACGAGGCTTCGTCCCTCGTTCGACCCCAATCCGCAGTGGCTGGATGACGATATGTGGTATACAGATTACCTCGAGGCCACTTCAACTGAAGTGCAAGATGGCCTCGCTCTGAAGTCAAATGCGTGAGAATCATTTCTCATTTTTCAACTTGGTAACACTATGCCCACATTCAAATAGGTACTCCTATACATATTACCTACAACTTCCCATCGGTGCCGCGCGTCCCTTTATCTCCGAGGTCGACGATCAGTGACGTTAGGTAACAGCTTTATGTAAACGCGCACCATAATTTGATTCCCTTCATCAAAACTCAGGATAGCTTCAGAATGAAACCAAAGTCAAGGAAAACAACATACCACGTCGCTCTAAACTAAAATAGCGCCCCCACCCCGTTTCACTTGAACTCCATCCCTACATCCGTTATCCACCTGTACAGACGGCAATGTTCTCCCTACTCTTCTGCTACAGTCACATCCCAGGTCCCCTTTATCTTTATACCTGAATTCCATTTTGTACGCACGTAAATCATCCCCTAGAACAAACTCACAGTTTCATAACGGGCTTCTACTCCCTTGTGTGTGTGGGGAGACCTCTCTGATATTGTGCGATACATTCAACAGGTAAAGGTGTGGCAAATTGATATGGGACCAGGAGATGAAAAAGATCAAAAACACATTGAATAAACTTGGATTTTAAAGGCAGAAGAGCAATGTTTGCTAATCTACTGTCATCTATTTATTTACATCCATATAATCTGACCCTCCTAATAATGTCCCATCAGTCCATTAACCATTATCTATTCATCTGTAGATTTCAACTTGTAACTGTTGCCAAAACCACTTCAGCCAAACAAGTCAGTCAAGACATGCATCACATTGTAGTACTACTCATAATACAAAATCACAAGCACATACAACCTGCAAACACACAACAACTACACCTATACATGCAGAACTACAAATGTGACACAAAGAGTTGACTTCATGAGTCAAGAAAATAATAAAACCACTTTTGAGACAGAAGAGCAGTGAAAAAAGAACAACATGGCCAAACCTGTTTTAAAATATCCACATCTTCACAGTATATACAATAAATATAAGAAAAACACAAAAAATAAGTAGTTAGAAAGAACACAGACTCTCTCTCCTAGTATATGTGCCCAGAACCCAAGCAGATATAAATACCCACAATCCCTGAAAAGAATCAAGTCAATAGCTTCATTTCCATAGATATGGAATGTTTTAGATACCACATGGACATGGCCCTTTGATCCCAGGGCAAAGAGGTGCCTGGGTGGCTAGAGGACAGAAGGAATGGAAAGAATGTACAGGGTCAACCCCAGAATATACAGACAGTGGTCATGGCAGAATAAGAAAGAAGAAGGACAGAAATGGCATACAAAAGGACTGGAGGACTTAGGAGCTGAGACAGGAGAGAGAGGGGGGCATATATGCAGTCATGGAGCCTGGCTACTCCATTGGAACCAACGGACGCAACCCAGACTCAATGGAACCAAAGAAATAATAAGAACACATAGCAAAGAGAAGTCTCAAGCATTTTCAAGGGATACCAATTGGAAACGGGGCCAGGAATATGCAACGCAGTAATACATATAACATGGAGTGTTGATGCATCTATCCCAAAGCAGACAATTTCTCTTTCTCACTCATAACATGTTGAAACAGTAACTCTGTATAAGTAGTACCTTGGGATACAGTAAAAGAATTAGTTCTTCTTGCCCATAAAGCAGAATCACTCTTGACTTCACTGGCACCTTGCTTACATCAATATCGTGATTCCCACCTAAGGCTCATCGTTTGAGACCTGAATTAAATCAGAGAAGTTCTTAGTTACTATCAGAAGTGTCTCACAATGTTTTGAGCACACAGGTTCAATAACCAATTTGTTATTGATTTTACTTTCCCCATAGATCTCAGAGCTGACCCCTTGGTACAGGCGCTAAAGGGCTGTATTCGCCTGCAAGGGTCATTAGACAGTTACACAGACATTCCATAGCATACATCCCCAGACAAAAATTCCATTTGACTCTGAGGTTATCACTCTTAGTTAGAAACCATCCACCACCCCCAGACAACTCTTAATTACAAAACCTACCCCCCCCCTCTCCATTCCAAGTGTTGTTCAGTGTTATGTACTGATGCATCTTTGCATAGAGCTTTGGAGTTGCAGACAAACCCTGCCAGCAGTTACAGCAATCATCTGTGATCATCCTGCACAAAGGCCTGCTACATTTTCCAGATTCCTTCACACTTACCATACCCCATACCCAATGCATTCCCAATTCCCAACTTCTCTCTTTACATTCTCTCCCTCTCCTCACCCATGCCCAGACCATTGTTGCTACTGTTCCCTGTCGGAGATAGGAACCAACTTACAGTAAGTACTGGAGTGAAAGCATTCAGAGGAAAAGAAGACAATCTAATATGCACTGCAGTGAAACTCACCGTAAAATGACAATATATATTGTCACCACAAATGTCTTTGCTAAGAACCATCGACTCGAAGTAGTCATACCTAGTGGTGAAGAAAAGTATGAGTTACGATGTATAGTGTAAGATGTGAGCTAATAAGGCTAAAGATGATAAGGATAACTAGTGAGTTATGATATTTGTAATTGTAATGTGAAAATCTTGGACAGTTGGTATGAGAAGTGGTGGGAGTGATGGGCATGGCAGATATGGCAGGTATTTAGATAGGAATGGGGGTAGTACAGGGTGTCAAGGAGGTGTCTGTAATTAAGAGTGTTCCGGGGGCGTGGGGTGATTTCTAACTGAGGAATGATGTTCTGGGAATTGGATGCAACTCTAATCTAGGACTGTATGCTGTGTGGTGACTGTGTAATGGTCTGGGGATTCCTTCTGGTGAATATGGCCCCTTAGCACCTGTACCGAGGGGTTGGCTCTGGAACCTAAGTGGAATATAAACTCAATAACAAATGCGCTATTGATCCTGTGTGCTTGAAAATTTGTGAGACACTTCTAATGATGACTAGTAACTTCTCTAATCAAATTCAGGTCTTGAATGATGAGCCTTCAGTGGGAAACATGATGTTGATGTAAGTGAAGTGCCTATGAAGTCAAGGAGTGATTATTGCTTTGTAGGCAAGAAGGACTAATATTTTACTGTATCCTAAGCTAGTACTTATACATTGTTGCAATTCTAACATGCTGTGAGTGAGAGAAAGAGAATTGGGCCACCATAGATGTGTTGATGTCCTGTGCTATACGTATCACTGCATCACATATTCTGCCCTCTGTTTCTGATTGGTAATCTCTGAAAATACTTGAGGCTTCCTTTTAGTGTGTATCCTTGTTATTCCAATGGTTCCCTTGAGTCTGGATTGTGCCCATCAGTTCCAATGTACCAGCCAATGTCTGTGGCCACATATATGTGCCCCCTTCTTTCCTGTCTCAGCCCCTAAGTCCTCTAGTCATTTTGTATGTCATTTCTATACCTTCCATCTCTTATTTCTGCTGGGACTGCTGCCTGTTTGTTCTGGGGTTGACCCTGTGAGTCTTTTCCATTCCTTCCATCCCCTAGCCGCCCGGGTGCTTCCCTGCCCCAGGACCAAAGTGCCATGCCCACGTACTATCTAAAATGTCCTGTAACTATGAAAAATGGGGCTATTGACTTGATTTCTTTTGGGAATCGTTGGTGTAAGTGTCTACTTGGATTCTGGGCACATATAATAGGTAGGGGAGTCTGTGTTCTTTCTAGTTATCTATTTTTGTACTTATTTTATTTTGTATGCTATATAATGATGGATATTTTATAACATGCCCCTTCAAACATGTTTGATTCCCAACTTGTTGAGGAATTGAATGTGTTTGCACAGTGGTAAGGCCTTGGTGAGGATATCTGCTGGGTTCTCAAGAGTGGGGATGTACTTTATCCCTATGTTACCAGTTGCTACTTGATCTCTGATGCAGTGGTAGTGTGTATTGATGTGCTTCATCTGTGAACTGTTGGGGTTGTCTTTTATGAAGGTGATCGAGGATTGGTTGTCTGATAATAGGGGGATGGGGGTGAAGATTTGTTTGAAATCTTTCCTGAGTCATGTGAGCCAAATTGCTTCCACTGATACCATCAAGGCCACAATGAATTCTGCTTCCATGGATAATCTGGTGACTAATTTTTGTTTTCTCAATGCCCAGGAGATGGGTGATCTGTTGTAAGTGAATATTCACCCAGTGGTGGATTTCCTGTCATTGATGTCTCTGGCATAGTCAGAGTCAGTGAACCCAGTTAAGTTCTGGTCATTTCCATCTCCTCCTTCATCTTCTGTTGTGTATAGTATGCCATGATTTTTTGTGTATAGGAGGTATCAAACAATGCATCAGGCTACTTCCCAGTGAGATATGCTGGGGTTGGAAGTGAATTGTGCACACTTGTTCATGGCATATGCGATGGCAGGTCATGTGGATATGGTGCAGTAGTTTATGCTCCCTATGAGCGATGTGTAGGGCATGTCCATGTTGTTCTTGTTTATCTGTTATTCAGTGTGAAGTTCGATGAGTGAGTCTATGGGGGAGGTGACTAGTTTTCCGTGTGATATATTGAAGCATTTTGCGATGGTGTCTATGAATGCTGGTTGGGAAAGGTGTATTGTTCCTGCTTCTCTGTCTCTGGAGATTTTCTCCTGAGTAATTGAGTTGCTTTTCCCAGGTCTGAGATTTCAAAGCTCCCATGTATATCATTCACCATTTTTGACATTAGTGATGGTGAATTTGATGTGAGGAGTCCATCGTCCATGTACCATCCTGCTATCTCTATCCCTCCTTCATCTCCAAATCAAAAGTACATGTTCATGTTGGCCTGTCCTGGCTGTAGATCTATTTTCTTCATTTCTTTGCTCAGTGTGTTGTGCCATACTCTCCCTGATTGTTTGAGTCCATATATCCCTTTGTTCAACTTGCACACCATGTCTTCTTTTCCCTTCTCGATGAATCCTTCAGGCTGATGCATGTAGACATCATCCTCTAATATTCCATTGAGATATGCTCCCTCAACGTCTACATGCTTCAGTTTGAGGTTGTACTTTGAGGCTAGTGCTAGAATGAGCCTTATTGATGTGAACATGATAGTGGGTGAGTAAGTTTCATGAAAATCAGGCCCTGACACCTGTGAGAATCCTTGTGCCACAAGTCTTGATTTAAACTTGTCTATTCAGCCTAGGTTGTCATGTTTTACTCTGAAGGTCCATCTGCATCTGACAATATTTATGTTCAGGGGTTTTTCTACCAATGTCCAGGTGTTGTAGCCTGTGAGGACGTCATATTCATTCTTGCAGGTGATTTTCCATTTTTCTGATTCGGTGGAGTCCATGTTGGCCTTGTAGCTGGCTGGCTTGTCATTGGCTAGGACTACAAAGGCTGATTTGATTGGTTCTGTTCCTGAGATACCATCAGCTATGTTATGAATCTCAGCCATTAAAACTTTTCTTCTCATTCCTCTGCCATATGAGGTGTTTGATGGGTTTAACTATGGTCCTCTCTCAAAGTCTTTGGGTGCTAGTTCTATCTCTGTGTCAATCAAGTTTTCTACTTCTTCCTTATCTCTGTCTTTGGTTCATCTCTCATTTGGGTGTTCCTGGTGCGTTGTCCTGTGATCTGACATGTGTTTGTGACCTCCAGTTCATCTGTCATGTCAGGTTCTTTGTTCCAGTCTGATAATGAGGTGGGTGAGGTTGCTGGTAATATGGTGACTTTGGATTCCTTCAACCATAGTTCTGGTAGATCATCGTCATCTGTGGCATGTATAGTTATTCTTTCAATGTGATTTGACTCATCAAATTGTAGGGTGCATATATGCACTATACCACCTCTGAGAGTGTCAAACTTAATATACCTGACTTTTTTGCTCCAAAAACTATCCAGAACAGTTCTTTATATGCCATAGTATTTTTAAGAATTTTCTTGTATTTTTCCTTCCATTTGTTTACAAGTTCTCACTTTGTTTTGTTGTACACTACCTGGCGTGGCACTCATTTTGCCTCTGCCTTGAGATTATGGGTGCAACCCTGCAATTCAGTGGGAACCACCCAGGCAGTTGCTTGGTGCCCTCACTTACTATATGGGTGCTTGACTGGTGCTAAAGGGCCAGTTTATGCATATATGTGGGTGAGACACTACCTACGTATGCCCTCTCTCCTCAGTGTTGACAACCACTGAGAAGGTGAGCAAACTGTCATATAATAGCACCATAATATTCATTTTCAATATTTTCTTTTCTATAGTATAAAATATAGGTAGTGTAATAATAACTCTCAGTGTTGACAACCACTGAGGAGTGTAAAATATAGTTTAATCTTCTAAACTTCAGCAAACTACTGTGAAAAAGTTGTATTATCCCCACATAGGTTATGGGCCCTGGGGAGCAAGCAGACAAATTGTCCCTGAGTATGGGAAAGCTAGCTACTTATGGATCAAATTGGTCCCTGTGGAGAGCTACTCTCTGTACCTACTTTGAGTCAAAAAACCTTCTCAAACATATTGAAGGACTGTTGATAGACCACTGGATCCTCCCACATTTGCCAAAGGACACAACCTCACAGAAGATGAGGAGATTAAAGTGGACAAGGCTGAGGAGAGATTAGAGAAATATCTGGGCAGAGAAGGACTTGCTAAGACCCAGATTTTGGTCTCAGTGTCAGAATCC